>QPMI01000053.1:0-90000 GCA_004431415.1 Cyanophora paradoxa | reverse complement strand
ACCCTAACCTACCTAACCACCTACCTAACCTAACCCTACCTACCCTAACCCTAACCCTAACCCTAACCCTACCCTAACCTAACCTAACCCTAACCCTAACCCTAACCCTAACCTAACCCTACCCTAACCCTAACCTACCCTAACCCTAACCTACCTAACCCTACCCTAACCCCTAACCCTAACCTAACCTAACCCTAACCCTAACCCCTAACCCTAACCTAACCCTACCTAACCTAACCCTAACCCTACCCTAACCCTAACTACCCTAACCCTAACCCTAACCCTAACCCTAACCCCTAACCTAACCCTAACCCTAACCCTGACCCTAACCCTATCCCCTAACCCTAACCCTAACCCTAACCCTGACCCTAACCCTAACCCTACCCCTAACCCTAACCCTAACCCTCACACTGACCCTGACCTTGACCTGAACCCTTACAGGTCCTTGTCAGGGTCTCTGCAGTATTGTCGTACCCAGCTTGCTGCAGGGAGTGGGGCATGTCTGTGATTCACCTGTCTCTCTCCATTTGCATCATCTAACTATTTCTGCTCATCCTCCTGCTCCTTCTTCTCATCCATCAGGAGGGGCTGAACGAGGTTCCAGATGGCATCCTTTACATCGCCATCCTGTTCCACTTTTTCTAATTCCCTGAAATGGTGCAAGCATGATCGGAAAGTGTCCAGCAATCAAGCCAATTAGTTAGACACCTGAAAATCGGGTAGATGCCCGAAGCTCGAATGGTGTCACGACCAAACCGTGTTGCTGTGAGCATAGCCAATGCATCCACGAGCATCTTCCTGATTTCTGCCACACAGTTCACATACATTTCCACCTACACAACCAAACAAACTCACCAGCATCATGCTCGTAGCCCTCCTCCAGCTGCAATGTTGAGGAACGGGACGATATCTGTTCCCTTAAAGCTGGGAGCATCTGCTCCAGGTCGATTTTGTCCAGATTTGCACTTGGATTCACCAATGACCGACAGAGAGTTGGTAGAAGATCCAACTCCGCCATTTTTAGAAGCTTTTCGTGATGACGGTCTTCAAAAAGGCAATTCCTTAGAACTCCAATCGCCCCACCACGCCGGAAGACGCTCCTGCTTCTCATGGATGGCAGAATAGAGACAAGGAGATTCTTTTGAAAGTCCAGGAAAAGATTTCGTCCATCCTGCCTCACGAATATTAGCACAGATAATCAATATTAGCACAGATTATCAGAATCTTAAAAACACTGACCGGAATGCGAGTGATGTTTGCAAATGTGGGGCCAAGCCACTCAAACGTGTCATGGGTCTGACTGGCGCAGCTTTCGACCCGAAGAAAAAGGAACACCAAGCGGGAAATGTACGCATTTCCGACCGAAGCATCAGCATCAATGAAAGCTTTCACAAGTGAGTCATGCTTCGTAAGATTGTTCAGAAGTGCACACTAATTTGCAGTTAGCACACAGAAGCTTTTTTGGAAAAAGATAAAGAGGGCGTCAAAGTACCTGGAGAGCCACAAACTTATTTTCGGGGTCCCCAGTGATGGCTTCAAGCATCCGTGGGACAACTCTTGAGGCTAGGAACGCCTTCTCGAACTCGTTGGCCTCTGACAAATTGATGAGCGCCTGATCGAAGCGTTTATACGCCAGCAAATATTAAGAAACCAACTAAATTACGTGCCTTGTACGCGTCATGCGCGATCGCGGCAAGGTCGCCAGTGAGTTTAGTGAGCAGCCCAACCTTCAAGACGACTGAGACTCGCATTTTGGAAAAGGGGAAAAGGACGTACAGCATTCGTTTTCAACAAAGCTTGTCTTCCTTCGACGGAGCACGTATAACTCGCGACATGCGCTACAGCGATCCTGCGTACTTCTGCTTTCGCGTCCCCCAGGAAGCCGACCAGCTCACCGATCTACCCGCGCATCAAGAAAGACATAGCAGCAGCTGCCACAGCTGCAGACCCACCTGCTCCATTGATCGGCTGTCGAATTTGATGCGAGTGCAAAGCTACGCTGGCGATGCTGATCGGGTAAACGCGGCGATGAACGCTCTAAAAGGCCGCTTCTAGTTGCTCCTAGATGATCGCGCTGCGTCGCAAGGATCAGCGCTTGCTTCGCCAGGCTAGGCTGTACCCCCGCCAAGCAGCAGCGAAGGAGCAGGCCTTAAGGATGCTGAGGTTCTCAGTTCGCCGGATAGCGTCTAGCGCTGCACGCGCGGCAGAATTGCGTGCCCCTGTTCCCGCGGCCGTCCACGCCACCTCCCCGGCGCTCGGTGGCGGCCACGACCACCACGACCACCACGACGAGCACCACGAGGAAGCGAAGCCCTTCGCAACAGTGCGCTCCTCCCCGCCCGCCGCTTAGCCCTTGCCGAGCACGCACGCCTTCACAGCACGACTGATTCCTCCGCCAGGACAACGAAGACCCGATCTTCTGGAAGCTTTTTGCTGTAGGCCAGGTGATCTGCTGGGGGACCTTGGCCATCGGGCTGACCTACAAAGATGGCGACGACGCGATGACCTGGGCGGAGCGGGAGGCGCTGCGCCGGCGGCGGGCAGCGAAGCAGGCCGCGTAGCTCACAAGGTTGCAGCTTACGGACGCGTGTAATCATAATATTCTTGGAGCAATCTCCAGCAATCACCAGGAGGCTGCCTCCCTCGTGGGAGGAGGGCCTCGCAGACGGGGGTCGCTCGGTCCGCCTTGCGGCGGGCTTGGCACTGCTCTGTTGTTTTCCCCTAAGGGCCCGATGCATGCCGTGTTCCAGCACGAGTAGCATTTGATATAATATATATATATTTACATATATATACACTGTACTGTGCCATGGGGCCGTTGGGGCTGTGCACGTGCACGTGGGCCCATGCATATGCAGGCCGCCCGGGCCCAGCGTAAGCTTGGCAGCCCAGGCCACCAGCAAGCGCTAGCTAGCGCGCGCTGGCCGGCGCCGGGCGCCATATGCATGGCCATATGCATATGCATTGCTCCCAAGCACAGCTTCTCAAATAGGCTTAGTTAGTGTCCCAATGTGATCCCAGCCCCATGCCTAGGCAGCAGGCGCGCAGGCGTAGCACGAACGGGTCGCAGCTGGGCTTCTTACAGGACTGAGGGGGTATCGAACAACGTAGGGGGGGTACAGAATCTGTCTACGAACCGGCAACGCCGGAGGAGTCCTAGGTACTGCGGAGGTACCGGCAAGTCTATGGGCTATTGAGAAGTGCTACAGCCTCAGCCCGCGCACTAGCACTATACTACAGAGTGGCTCGAAGGCCTGAATGCAAGCTAAACTACAGTGGCAACACTTCTCGATATATATATATATATATATCGATATCAGAACAGCTAGTCCAGATCTATATATATATATATCGATGTGGGTCGACGTCGCATCCGACGGTCTGATATATATATGCAATCCCCTCCATGCAGCACGGTAATTAATATTCTCTAATGCATATGGTAGCTATATGTACATAGACGGGCCTTGATCATGAGGGGCCCGGGGCCGGGGGGGGGGGGGGGGGGGGGGGGCGGGGGAGGGGGGCGGAGGGGGGGGGGGGGCGGGGGGGGGGGGGGGGGGCCGGGGACGGCCGGGCCAGCAACGTCGAGGGCCACACCTTCGCGATCGATTCCTATATATGTGTATACATAGCCTACAAAGGCCACAGCTATTCGAAATTCGAATTCGAGTGCGGGCTAGCAGTGCATGCACACTCGGTGCACATGCTCTCACAGGCCCTAGGCATAGTACAAGCACTAGTACTAGTAGCATGCAGCTGAGGCAGTATAAATTAAAGAGCTCTCACAGGTCAGGTACAGCATGCATATGTGCATGCGCAACCTCAGTATTAGTATACCGTAGTAGTGGTACCGGTAGTAGTACGTACTACGGTAGCGCCAGCGACGACGGCATATTTTTTTTCACAAAGCCCAGCTGGGCGTTTTTGTATTGGTAGAGAGCCACATATGCAAACCCCGCGCGGGCATGCCCCGCGCTAGGTTCAGTCGTTGCTAGTAGGGCTGAAACCTACCCTAACTGCTTACGCGACGGCGCCACCAGGGGGGGGGGAGGGGGGGCGCCGGCGACGTGAGGGGTGGGGCTGTAAGGGGGGGGGGGTCACGGGGGCGGGGCCGCGGGTGAGGGGGGCCTGGGGGGGAGGCATGGGTGGGAGGGGCATTGGGGGGCGTGGGCGTAGCCTTAGGGGGACATGGCGGGGGGGGCGGAGTTGGTTCTGAGCCGGGCCGGGGGGCGTAAGGGGTGGGGGCCGGGGCAGCGTGCGCGCGGGGGAAGGGGTGGTGGGGGGGGTGCGCAGGGACCTGGGGGGTGCGTGCGTGAGACCATGGGGCGGGGTCGCGTGCCGGGCGTGGGGAGCGGGGGGGGTAGCAGGGGTTTCGTAGGGGGGGGGTAAAGGGGGGCGTGGGCATTGACACAAACCAGAGAGAAGTGAGGTGAAAGAGAAAGATGGAAAAGTGGAAAGGACATTTGTAAGAAATGAAAGAGAGAGAAATTTCTAGGGGATCCTGGCTCACTGCAGCGATCCGCTTTAGTGACTGCTTAGTGGTCGCCGGGCGGGGGCGTCTACGCGGCCTGGTCGGCCTCGCGGGCAGCGAGGAAAGCGAGGGCGGCGGGGTCGCCCTGGGCGAGGAGGGCGGCGAACTTCGCAGCCGCCGCGGCGTTGGCCGCGGCGTTGGCATCCTCCGGCGGGGCGGGGGCGGGGGCCTCCTCGCGGGTCTTCTTGGCGGCCTCGGCGGCGGCGGCGGCCGCGGCGCGCTTGCGGCTGGCGGCAGCCTGGCGGGAGACGACGAGGAGGGCGTTCTCGAGGGACTCGCCGCTGAGCACGAGGGTGATCTCGCGCATGTGGCGGGCCTTGGTGGAGTAGCCCGTGTTCTTCGAGACGCGGCCGCCGACGCCGTCGGGGAGGAAAACGCGGTGGACGGCCGCGATCTCGGGGCTCTCGGGGTTGAAGCGGAGGGCGATCTCGTCGGGGTAGAGGAGCTCGTTGCGGTCGTAGCCCTGCTTCACGAGCTCCTCCTGGTACTTCGTGAGCTTGGGCTCCATCTCGTGACCGATGATGGCGTAGTTCTTGCCGGCGTTGTCGTAGTCGCGCTCGCGCTTCGGCAGCTCGATGATGCGGGCCTTGTTGTTCTCAATGACGGGCTTGAGCCAGACGGACTGCGTGCATGCACGCAGCGTGGGTGAGTGCGCGCGGCGTGCGGGTCGGACGAGGCGGGGCGTTTCGTCTTGCAATGTATAGATTGAGAGAGATAACACGGCCATTTCTAGTCAGGAGGAGGCCCGGCGGTCGGCGTGCGCGGGGCACTCGCTGCCGGCATGGAGGAGCCGCGCGATTTGCTTAAATTCCTCTTTAGGGAGGCGGGGCGGGGAGTCGTCGGTGCTCAGGAGCCGGACGGGGCGGTCTACAGGCTGAGGCGGGCGGTCGCAGCCTACCTCGGACATCCGGACCAGCGCGGACTGGTGGTAAGTGCCCTGGATGTCGGTGAGGATGCGGTAGGAGAGGCCCTTCCGCTTGTCCTCGAGCGTGAGGCCCGAGTTCAGGAAGTGGCGGTCGCCGAGGTTGAGGTCCGGACCGACGTTCACCTGGAGGCAAGGTGGGCGGCGAAGCGTCGTTGCGGGGCTAGGCGGACCTTCATCTTCACCGGCGGATCGAGGAGGTCGATCGAGACGTTGCCGGCAGGCTCGCCCGAGGCGCGCGGCATGGCGGCGACGCGGGCCAGGATGTCGATGGGCACGGCGACATCGTCGAAAGTGGCAAGCACGAGCTTCTTGGCGGCGCCGATGAACCGCGTACGCTTGAGGCGATCGGAGACTTGCTCGAGCATCGCGATGGCGCGGAGGCAGTCCGTGTACAGGAGGAAGTGCGCGTCGCCCTTGAGCGTGCCGTCCGGGTGGGCGTAGCGCGGGTGCTTCAGCAGGATCGACAGGTCGATGGGCTTGATAACGACGTTGAACTGCGTCGGGGCATGAGCGTGGGGCGGATCGCGGCGGCAAAGCGGGTCGGACCTTCTCCTTAGAGTACTGGACGGCCTCATCGTACGTGAGGTCGAGCACTAGGGCGTTCGCCTTCTTGGTGTTGACGAGGGTGTGGCCACGCTCGTCGGGCTTGAGCGGGACGCGCGGGAGGCGCGGGGCCGGCGGCAGAGCAGACTCAACGGACTCCGGGGACTTGGCGACGGCCTGCGGCCGGACGGCGCGCGTGGGGGTGGGACGGCCAAAGCCAGCATGTTGGGACGGACCTGGTCCTGAGACTCGATCGGGGCGTCGTTGGCGGGGGCCTCCGGCACGCCGGATTGCTTGCCCTGCCGAGGCAGCGACGACGGCATATATATATATATATGCATATGCATATATGTGTGCAGCGGACATGTACATGCGCATCAGCAGGACTTGCATGTTGATTCGATCGATTTGAATAACATGCGCATTAGCAGGAATTGCAGGAATTGCATCAGCAGGAATTCTAATGGCTGGACGGTCGGACGAGCTCGAGGGGGCTTTGGGGGCGCCCCAAGGGTACAGGATGTTTGGCGCGTAGCCTCTGGTGCAAACCGACAATGCTGACCGCTGCCGCCTCGCTCTTGCGAGCAGCGGGCAAGGTGATCCGCTCGCAGTGCGCGCTCCTCCGTTGAGGCGCTGACGCATGCCAGGCGCTGCCGGTCGCTGTGCGTCGCACGCACGCGACGTCGAGTATTTCTGCGTCAATGCTGTCTATGGCGGCGTCGAAGGGCGGCGCGCGCCCGGACGGTCTCCAGATCGGGGCTTTGTACCGCTGGGCGATGGCGAGGTCCCTGTCGTCGACCCCTACAGCCTGCGCTACCGCTCCTCCGGTCACGCTCAACACGATATCCGACCTGCCCGGCGCCAAGAAGAAGGTGCTCGCGCGGGTGGCTTCGCGTGCCGGTCCCCCGTGCTCAGCATGCGCAGGCGCGGCGCGTTGGGAGAGGTTTTGGCTCGGGAAAGGGTAGAACAGCTGGAAGGGGACTTAAAGGACAGAAGGCGCGCTCCGGCTCTGGAAAGCCCAAGCCAGCGTTCGAGGGAGGGCAGACGCCGATGTATCGGCGCATGCCGAAGCGCGGATTTGTAAACAAGTGCGCCGGTATGTTCATATGAAGAGAGATATGAGCCGCTCATGCTTTGTCCAGATTCGCCCAACCACTGGCGGAGGTCAACCTGTCTCGCATTCAGCTGCTCATTGATCAAGGGCGGCTAGACCAGACCCAGCCGATCAGAATTGCGGAGCTTGTGAAGAGCGGGGCCGTTACTGGCAACGTAAAGCACGGAATCAAGCTCCTTGCACGAGTGTGCACCTCGCACGCCTTCTCTTAGCACATCCTTACACACTTCTCACTGGCTTTGTAATCCTGTGCAGGGTGCCGAGTACTTCAACGCCAAAGTGGATCTGGAGGTTTCGTGGGCGAGCAAGAGAGCAGAGGAAGCGGTTGAGAAGGCTGGCGGAGTTGTTAGGAAGGTGTACTACAACAGGTTGGGATTGAGGGTGCTGTTACACCCGGAGAAGTTCGACCCCAAGCTCACTCCCCGTTTTGCTGCCCCTCCTCCAAAACTCTGGGTACTCAACCTTTATTGCGCCCCTCTAATGCATCAAACTTACGAGGTCCACAGCATCGGTACCCCGACCAACTGCCTCAAGCTGTAAAGGATGCGCTTCAACAGCGAGAAGCGGCAGTTGAAAAGCAGCATGCAGCGTAAACAAACTTTGTAATTGGAAGAGTAGCTTGCTTAGCGTAGCGATGTTCGAAACGAAGAGACGAAATAAAATTAAAAATCAAAGACGTAATCGTAATCAAAGACGTCGCAATCGAAATTAGAATCCTCGGCCGCGGGGTCCAATCGAAGAAGAAGCTCAAGTCCGACGGGGCAAGTTCAGAGCAAGTTCTGAGAGAGAGAGAGAGAGAGAGAGAGCAAGTAAAAGACACTCCCAGGACTCGAGTTCTGAGCAACCTCAGCCAGGGGCGAGGGGGTATACGTATAGGGGTGTTAGGATGTCCAGGTTCGCAGCTCGCAGCGTGGTGGGTTGCATGCGCGCGTGACGCATGGCGTGCGAGCAGCGACAACGTCGAAACACCGGCTGCGCCTGCAGCGGCGGCTGATGGGGAGCCCGAGAAGAAGCTGGAGAACCTGGAGCTGGAGGCGGAGCAGAACGACGGAGAAGGCAGCTCCGCACAAGGTGCGCGCCGGTGGTACGTGTCGACCGCGCATGCGTATCGAGACCGGCTGTGCAGAGGCCGGCGCGTCTGCGCCTCCGCCCGAGGACCACGGCCTCGATCCCGAGGATGAAACCGCAGAGCTTCGCGTGCAACAGAATGATCCGAACTCTCCATTGTACTCTGTGAAGAAGTTCGAGGAGCTCGGACTGTGCGCTACAGAACTCGCTGCACAACATGCGGCCGCGAAGCTCAAATCCCCCGCGGCGCAGCAAGCAGGAGTTGCTCGATGGTATTTATGGAATGGGCTTCAGCAAGCCCTCGAAGATCCAAGAGGCCTCTCTTCCCATCATCCTGGCAGAGCCGTGCGCCGCATTGAACCCACGCACGAATTCGAGTTTCAAATACCCGAGCAGCCCAAGGAATCTTATCGGTCAGGCGCACAATGGTAGCGGCAAGACCGCGTGTTTCGCTCTTGGCATGCTCAGTCGAGTCGATACTTCGTTGAATCAGCCTCAGGTGAGATGCAAACCGGATGTATCTGCGTAGATAAATAACACATCTTCGTGCACGCAGGCCCTCTGTGTGGTCAACACCCGCGAGCTCGCACGCCAGATCATGGAGGTGGCTCAGAAAATGGGGAAATTCACCAAGATCACGTACTTCCTCGCCGTGCCGCAGTCAAGAACCGAAGGTTTGTCTATTTTATGGAAAGTGATTTCTCTGTTGTCCTCCCTAATGATCCTTTTAGGGCCACCTCCGCGCATGCGCGTGGATCAACAAGTAGTCATTGGCACTCCAGGCACTGTGATGAACCTCATCAAGAAGAATCTGCTTAGCACGCGAAGCATAAAAATCTTTGTGCTGGACGAGGCCGATGAAATGCTAGACACACAAGGGTTCGGAGATGACTCCATCCGCATCAAGAAGTGTGCCTGGTTCTGTTTGACACGCAACTTTTTATCCATCTCACGAATCAATACAGGATGCTTCCTCGCAACTGTCAAAGCCTCCTCTTCTCGGCAACATATCCAGAACGAGTTGCTACTTTCGCTGTGAAGCTTATTCCGGATGCCAGCATCATCAGCGTCAAGCGGGAGAAGCTTAGCATAGAGGGCATCAAGCAGCTGTATATCGATTGCGGATCAGAGCCAAGGAGATTCGAAATTCTCTCGGAAATTTATGCACTGCTGACGATCGGCCAATCGATCATCTTTGTGAACGTAAGCAAGTGAATTGGCTGTTTGTGGTTTTGCTGTGCTTAACCTCATTTTCAGAGGCGGGAAACTGCTCAAGATGTCTCCCGCAAAATGCGGGCTGCTGGGCACACTGTCTCGTGCGTTCCACGGAGGCTATGATGCTCGACTCTAATGCATCTGCAGGGTACTGCACGGAACTTCCTCAGAGATGACTGCAGAGGACCGTGATAAAACAATAGACGATTTCCGCACAGGAAAGACAAAGGTCCTCATCACAACCAATGTGTTGTCCCGTGGCATCGATATTTCTCAAGTCTCCCTGGTTATCAACTATGACATGCCTTTCGACAAGTATGGTCGCAAGCCTGATCCTGAGACATACTTGCATCGAATCGGTCGAACTGGGCGCTTTGGACGGAAGGGTGCAGCCATAGCGTTTGTGTATGATGAAAACTCCAGAAGGTATTTCTTGAGCCTTCGTCCTTTGAACTCTGCTAACTGTTTACTTGGCAGATGCCTTCAGGAGATTGAGAAGTTCTACAACAGGCCTATCCGGTGTGCATGTTCTGCTTTTCACGCCAGGTTTCACCTCACAGTGTCACAGTGCGGTCCAGTACGAGAATCTCGAGAACCTAGAGAAGATACTGAAGGAGGTTTGAATACCGCCTTTTTTATGTTGCACTTGAGGAACGTGTGAACAGTCGTAACAAGGAGTCTTCCCTGGCAATTTTCGCCATTGTTCTAGAAGTTTTACCAGGTTGTTTGTAGTGGAGTTACAAGCAAGTGACAAGCTATAGCACGCACGAGAGCACAACACCGCTTGGCGCTAGCAGTGTTGTTTTTCTCTTTGCATTTTTGGCATACATATTGCAGACGAAGGAACGTGACAAGACCAATGGTGCCGTGTGTGAAAGCCGCCACGTAGCAATAGCAGTTTTGTTGTTTTTCTCTTTGCATTATGGGCAGAACATTTTGGAGACAAAGGCGAGTGACAAGACCAGCACTGGCGTGAGCGAAAGCCACCAGCATTGCGTGCGCCCGTATACGTTGGATGTAGCGAGGTTCCAGCACACGGGCTAAGAAAGGAGGAGGTTGTGTTTAAACAGCAAAGAGTAGGATCGAAGAGCGGGCTAAGCTCGGCGGCTATTGCTGACGAGGCACAAATTGATGCTATCCAAAGCGCTGAGCGGCGACAGAGACGCATAGCTATTCCGCATTCGGATTCTGGATGACGATGAGGATGAAATCCTTGTCTGCGGGCGCAGGTCACACACACACACGCACACACACACACACACACAGACACCGTAGCTCAAGCAGCGCACCTGGTGCAACCATAATCTCGTGCTTTTTGGAGCGTATTCTCAAAAAGGTGAGATCGTTCTGCCGACGGGAAGCGTGAGCGAGAGGGAGTTGGGACGCACACGATGCACCTGCGGGTCGAGGTCTCGCACAGCACTGCGGGCTTTTGCTGCGAGCTGCGTCATGAGTGCCGCATACTGTGCTGTTAGAGCCTGGTCCAGGTTCGTCCGGATTGCCACGCCATCCGTGTTCACTATGAGAATGCCAGCCACGCCTTTGTGCGAGCTGATGCGCTTAAGGGTCTCCTCGACTTCACTCTGGGACCGGTGTGAGCGCAAAACGCGCTGTCCACGCGAGGCGCACCATGGTTATTTGAGTTCGGTTGTTGTACCCGAGGTGAGGGGGTAGGGTGCACGTAACCTTCGTGCGCAGTCCACCCGTAGGCACCCCTGGAGCCGCATTACTCGCGCATCTGTATCTGGAGCATCATGGCATGATCTGGCCGGCCCGGCGGTATACGCAAACTTCGGAATTCGAAGCGCCTCAGGGCCTGTGCTCGTGCTAGCTAGCTAGCGCAGCGCGCAGCGGCCCCGGATCATGATATTGATCAGAATTGTAGCTGGGTGGCCTAGCTATAGATATAGGCCTCACTCGACTCAGGCGAGCTCCCTCTTCGATCCCATCCGATCGATGACTTCGCAAGCTCCCATCCAGATCATCGGCAAACTTGCGTTTTTAGAACGTTTCCAAATGCCGGTCCCAGCCGCTTTGGGCAGCTTGGGGAGGAGGCCCGCAGGCTTTCCGATTTCGATCTGACCCCCTTAACGCCTGGTGCCCCTGGCGCGGGCCCCCAGATCTAGAGCACGTAGGGACTCCCGCTACCTCCCCGAGACGACCACCCGACGCCTCAAGATGCGATGTATGCACAACACCAGCCGTGCACGTGCGGGTGCATATAGTTATAGCTAGCTAGAGTGTCCGCGGGGAGGCGCATCATGGCATTACTCCCTTCGAAGGCCATGCAGGGCCCGGCCGGCCAGCTTGTGGTGGGCTGGGCCCCCGGCGACGGTGGCCGCAGTGAACATTCCCACATTTGTAGCCCGGACGCTGTGAGTTGAATTCACGTCCAAATGTTGGTACCAGCCAAGGACTAACTCACAGCAACCTCAGCAATGACGCCATCATACACATGATGGCTCCAAACGAAAGAGGCAGGCGCAGCGAGCTGTACCAAGCTGGGGCCTGGACGCAGATCATCAATTATCAGCTCAAGAAAGGAAACTCAAAGAGAGCAATATCTCACTTACTAGGCCAGCGCGAACAGATCGAACGTCATACATGAGAGCAACAGCAAATGTTGGGATGAGGATAGCAAGTGCGGCAACAGGACCTTCTTTCGCGAGAGCCAAGAGTGCTACCCACGCAGCAAGTGATGGAGAGACCGACCACATGAGTCTAGGAAGTGTGGGGCCTGAGAGAGTGTAGGTAAAGAAACCGAATGATTGCAACGGATCTTTTACCAGCCTGTGCCTCTGCTTGTGGTGTTGCGTCTTTGGTGTGAAAATTGGCGATGCCCAGACCCCACTGCACAGCGCCCAAGAAAGAGACAATCGAGCAAGCGTAGTAAATCTGAACAGTCTGAAAGTAGCGTAAGCGAAGAATAGACCAACTTATGTGCAGAAATTCAAAATCGCACGGCGGCGAGCTCAACGTTTTGTATTTCGACACTTGGATACGTCGCCAGGGCGGTCGCGAAGAAGGGAAGAAGGCCAGCGCCACCGAGGTAAAGCGCTGGGCGAGGTACTCTCAAAAGACTCGAACCCAACGGCTCGGCCCGCAGCTCTACGCCTAGCACTGCCGACTCCAGGGTAGGCGCGCGACTGCTCTGTTCATGTCGAGTAAGGACAGACTCGCTGGCTCGCCGGTTCGCTGGCTCGCTGGACTGGCTTGCAGAAAAGGGCCGATCATGGCGCGGCCTCGCGCGCGGCGAGGCCTGACCGGCGAGCTTGAAAGGGCGAGCGCGGAAGGCCGCTACATGCGCGCCGGTTATCAGAACGGCGCGCGCGTCCGTTCGGGCGCGCGTGCACGTGCAAGTTTGTACCTGTCAAACAAAGCCTGAACATCTCGATTACGCTCAATGTACGCGCGTCTAGGCTCCTTTGGCGGGTCGCGCTGTTAACGTTAATGTGTCGCACTGCGGCAGTCTCGCAGACGCGACGGCTCTTGATCTGTACCCCAGAATCAACATGGCTGCACTCTGCAGCCAGGGGCAGCCGCAGGTCTCCTCCCACTAGCCACCGCAGGTCTCCTCCCACTAGCATAGCCAAAGCCCGGCTGCTCCATCCCCTTTTTCCCCATCAGGGCACCAGTCCCTGCGGGTTACGCTCTCACCCAAACAGCACGGGTACAGTTAAAGCGCTGTAGGTAGGAGGTCCGGCGCGCCCGTAGCGTAGAAAGAGCACTCTGCAGCTGCGCATGCAGCTGATTTGGGCTACAGAGCCGTGGCACGAATTGCAGGCCCCCTGAGGTCCGCCGGCCGGACAGGTCCGCGCGCGGCGGCCGGACTGTGTGCCATACGTATATATATTACGAGACACTGGGGCCGCTGCCGCCGCCGGCCCGTGGCCAGCCCACCAGCGAGCACAGGCTCAGGCTCTAGATCTGAGCTCGAGAGGCTGCACTTTGATTTAAGCCAGCGCTCTGAGCTCGAGGTTAATACTTTTGATCAGCCTCGGGTCGACTCGAGCGGAGCAAGCCTCAGAGGGTAACGACCCGAGGTTCTACTTTTCACGCGTACGTCACGGCGTGCACACTTCATGTTCAAGGCTTCTAATTCTGCAGCTGCGGTGGTATATAGGGAAATGGATGGATTCTTTGGGGCCTCGAAATCCTATTGGCCGATCGTGCATGCAAGAACGACAACAGAACGACGAGAGCGAAACCTTAAAGCTTTCTAGAACGCATACCTTTTACCCCCTCCCCCGCGACCCGAGGCTGCGCTGCCCCTTGCAATTGGGGGCACTACATGCGACAGGAAAATTTATTTCGATTTGGATTTGCTTTTTTTTGGCGGGGGGGGGGGGGGGGGGGGGGGGGGGGGGGAGAGGCACCTGCCCAGGCTGGCCATTAATATTGCCCATGCATCATGCACTTATATAGTTATGGCCAGTGGGCGGAGCGTGGCCGCGGCCCGGCTTATAAAAAAGGCTTTAATTTGATTTCGATTCGCCGAGTCGAATATCAGTCTGTCAGGTTTTGATCATCAGATCATCGAATCCGGATTCAATGATTCGGACTACGGGATTTGGGCCCGATCGCCGCGGGGCGCGATCCCTGCTCTAGATCTAGATCTGGAGCGCTAGCTCCAGATCTTTTTTGAAGTTTGTAGTGTCATTCCTTACATGCACACTACCCCACCGTCCGTCACATCCACCGGCACGAGGGCTACTCTACTACTGTGAGCGGGTACGTCGTAGTCCAACTAACTATGTGTCCGGTCTTGCCGAGCCAGTTCTCCCAGAGCTGATTGTACCCTTCAGACATAATCCTCCGGAGCCTCCAATGGGGCCGCAGCTGAAGATGCGTGTGTCCACAGTCGTGAGTCTTCGGCATGATGTACCCAGTTGCACGGTCCTAGTTGCTTGCTTGATGGCTCCTATGCTTGGCCGTGTTGGGACCAGGAGCTCGGTACCCCTTGCGGGGCCCCAAGGTCGGGGTTTCTCCGGGATTTGAAGCGGGTTCGGTAGTTCCGGTCCGGATTCGAACCGGGGTCCTCTGAGCGGTAAGGCCGACACCTTATCCACTCGACTATGCGAATCCGGATTCAATGATTCGGACTACGGGATTTGGGCCCGATCGCCGCGGGGCGCGATCCCTGCTCTAGATCTAGATCTGGAGCGCTAGCTCCAGATCTGCGGCCCAGAACTAGACTAGGCTAGCCGCTGACTGCTGGGGGCTTTATGATCATCGGATCAAGCCTTGATTCAAATAAAAACTGATTTGTCAAGTTGGAAACGACAGCAAGAAACGGATCGCGATCGCGATATGGCCACAGTTCCAGCATCACATCTTCTGACTGTCCGGACGCGATGCAATACTGCTCCACCTCTAGACAAATAGCATATATCCTGCCGGGTGTCTTTGATTGCGATAACGATTAGGGGGTAGGCGTTTTTTGACAGTTCTGCCCCAGGCACGCGGCACGCGGCTGCCCCAGGCACGCGGCACGCGGCTGCACGCGCACGTGGCGGGCTCTCCGGTGGGCTCTCTGGAAGAACCAGTTATCCTCCCCGGCGTGCGCACGTGCCCATCAGCAGAATGGAGGCTGGTCGAATTCGAAAGTTGGACGAAAGTTGGACGAAAGTTGGACGAAGTTGGACGAAAGTTGGACGAAAGTTGGACGAAAGTTGGACGAAATTAAAGTTGGACGAAAGTTGGACGAAAGTTGTACGAAAGTTGGACGAAAGTTGGACGAAAGTTGGACGAAGTTGGACGAAAGTTGGACGAAAGTGCGATCAGTACGATTACGATTGCGACTGCCGCGCCCATTACGATTACGATGGGCTATAGGCGGGGGGAGCCCTGGCCTGGTCAACTGGAAAATTACGATTACGATCAGGGGGCTATCCCCAGTAAAACTCCGCGCGCGGCGACGTCACGGCTGTCAGAAAAGCCCAGCCGAACGCGGAACGGCGGCTCGAAACCGACGGCGACGCCTGACCGCGGTCGCTGTGGGTGCTCGAATTCGACAGCTGCGGGTGCTCGAATTCACCAGCTGCGGGTGCTCGAATTTGAAAAGCGGGCACATGTAGCTACAGCTAGCTAGAGTGTCCACGGGGAGGCACATTACTCCCCTTCAAGGGCCAAGCAGGGCCCGGCTGGCAGTTCGCTGGTGGGCTGGGCCCACGGTTGCGGTGGCCGCAGTGTACATCCCACACTTGTAGCCCAGACTTGCGTTTCTAGTGCGTGTCCAAATGCTACATATCCTCTGTAGACCATAGGTATGCCTCCAGAGCTTTTGCCGATCGCTCGTTCTTGCCTAAGGCAAGTGACGCCTCGAAACCGTTGGAGCGATGCACTCCGTCCCAGCGATGTCCAGGGAGAATTCCAAAGCGATTCGGGGGGGCCGGTGGGCCTTTGTACCGAGGCTTCATTGGTGCATTCGAATTGCTCTTCTGCTTCTCGGTGTCAATGCAGGACTCTCCTGAGATCGGAGGGCTAGAACCTTGGTGAGAGCGGCCATTGGATCCCCCCAACGATCCCGTCCACGGTAATGCTCATCAAGGTCTGCATCATCTGCATACCGGGCAAACGGTCGCGAGCGCTCTTCCTCCAGCCTCCTTTTTGCCTCCTCCTTCTTTTGCTCCTGATGAATATCATTAGCCAAAAGAAATCAGGCGGTCAATTTTGGTACCTGCACAATCCCACGTCCCCAAACGTTGCCTTTCTCCTCCTCTGGCACGAACTCGCCCTTCTGCTGACGCATGAACTCGCCCAGCATCTCCAATGGGCGACCTGAGCGGGCGTTGAGGAGGAGGAAAAAGCCAGCAGCGAATGATGGAACAACCTCGTTTGTCTCGATACACTGCCGAAAACAATTCTCAGAAAGAAGGGCATACGTATATAAAAATAGATGAAAAGATACTGACCAGTGTCTGCATCTCGCCCACTCACTGACGGATCCATCCGCCCAAGACGCTGAGACTCGTCCTCGCGTCGCTTAGTTGCTTCATCGCGCACCTGGTGCGCAATCAGCCGCCTAGAGCATCACTGCAGCAGCATCATCGCACATCACGGGCAGAACGGAGTCCAGCAGACTCCCCAGTGGACATCTTCTTGATCTTCATTGCCTCACGGTTGTCTGCTATGGTTTTATTTATTAATATTTTGTAACTGCGCAGTTGTTTATGCACACACCCGATCCAGACGTACTGCCGGCCATTACCCCCCTTGGAGGGGAGACATCCGCGTCACGCTGAGGCCGACGAGGAGGTGACAAGTCTTCTCTGCGGTGGCCTCGCGGTGGAGACGCGTTCGATTCGTCCACCGGGCGTCGCCGGGGGGGGGACGCTGCGTCCCGTACTGGCCGCCTGCGTGGAGGGGAGGAGTCCGCGGCGTCCACCGCCGGACGCCTGCGCGGCGGGGAGGAGTCTGCATCGTCCACCGCCGGACGCCTGCGCGGCGGGGAGGAGTCTGCATCGGGGGCCCCACGCCGAGGCGGTGAGGAATCCGCCACTGGACGACGCGCAAGCGTTACGCGTCTGAACCCGGCTCTACTTGATGCGAGGGTGGCGCGTTCACCTTCGTCAAGCCGGCGACGGCGCGGTGGCGACACGTCTGCTGCTCCTGATGGCGGCGCTTTCTGGGCCGCAGATGCTGTCGTAAGAGTGCATTAGAAAGCTTACTGAATGGGGAAGGGCAACTACCATCGACGGAAGCCCAGCTGCCAGACTGCTTCGTCTTGAATTTGCGAAGCGGGTCGTTGTCCTCCTCCACCTCGACCACGACTGGCACATCGTCTGCGGGCGATATTCGGGGATCGAAGACAAGAGGCTGCATGCAGTGCGCGCCTTCGATCTCTTCCTGCTGAACGCGCATCTTCGACTGCCATCGGACCTGGGCGTCCTCGTCGATGATCTGCAGGCCTCCGCCTTTTCTCTTGTCCTCGACAGCCTTCTTCTTTTTCTTCCTCTGCGGGCCGACTTCCTCTGGAGGCGCGGCGGAGATGTACTTCTGCGTTCGGGCGACGCGCTCGTCGATGCACTTGCGCGAGACGGCCGGAAGGGCGCACGGACCTTCAGGTAGTCCAGCTTGCTCGCCATGGCGCTGAACTGGGGGGGGGGAGAGCTGCGGAGGGGTAGTATCAAAGATTCTGGCGAAGCCTCTCAGTCTCAGCTGTCGGCTTAGAAGCGACTCGGTAGAAGCTTGCTCAGGGGCAACGAGAGCCAGCAGCAATCCCCCCCGGGGCAAATCGCGCGCACTTTTTTGTTGCCTATTTGACCAGCTCTGCGGCGCACGCCGCCTTCGTGTTCTTTGCATCGCCGTTAGGATTAGAGCAGGCCCTAAGCATCGGCGCGCGACGCGCGCCACTCTATGGCCCTGTCCGTCGGTAATCCAACCCCACCCCAACCACCGAATCTTACGCGCGCGCGGTGCGGTTATCTGACGGGGCGACCGTGGCAGAACGGCAAATGCCTCCAGCTACTCTGAAGACTGAGCCCGACGCGGCGCCGGGGCGGTCTCAGCAATACGCGGAGGATCAATCCGATGCGGACAGCGATCGCGGGGCGGAGAAGAAGCCTCGCAAGACGAGGTTGACACAAGAGCAGCTCGAAGTCCTGCAGGCGTACTTCAAGCAGGTGTGCCGGGCGGATCGGGGCCGCAGATCCACGGGCCTCCTCTGTCTGAGGCCTTCGCGCAGAACGACCGGCTGGATGCCGCCACGAAGCAGTTTCTGAGGTCCGAGACTCCGCACTCCAGTACAGTGCTGAAGCTGACCGTCCTGCGCCGTGCAGTCAAAAGCTGAAGATGCCGCCTCGGCAAATCGAGGTTTGGTTTCAGGTCCGCAGTCGTCCGAAACGATGAAATTAAGCCTATTCTGTTCCTGTTAAGATTCGCCGCGCCGCCACAGAACTGCCGCGTTCGCGTGAAGAAGAAGAAAACAGAAGAGAGGTGTAATCAGCTAAAGAACGAGAACCAGAAGCTGATCGACGTGCAACGAATACTAGAGGAGGAAAACAAGCGTCTCGCTCATGAGAACGCGCAGCTAAAGCAGTACATACGCGGTGCGCTAAGGGCGTTGGTGTTCACTGGTATCTGTTTGACACTTCCCGGCGCAGCGCTTCTTGTCACCACCGCTGGGCAACTCGCTCCAAACTCACTGAACGCGAACCTCGTCGCAGCCAACCTCCTTCAGATGAACGCAGGCGGCGAGGGAGTCGGGTCTGGGCTTGGCACTGGGACCGGGATGCTTAGTCCGCTGGAAGAAGGCAGCCCGGAATCGGCGTCTCCTGAATGCAGTCTCAACGCACAAACCCCCGCCGCAAACTCGACGCCCCAGCTAGCCCCCGGATCTTCAAAAGCCTCTCCCCCTCATGCAGCTTTGGAGTCGCCTGCAGATCACGACGCATCCCCTTCCGTTTTCCATGTCAGCCCACTGCTTGCCGGGCTTCCCGAGCCGTCAAGCGCTTTCCCCGACCCTTTGACATCCTTCTCAACGCCCTCGCCTCCACCCTCGTCGAGCTCTATGGCGATCCAGACGCACCCATCCTCCGATGCGAAAGAATCCAGCGTGCTGAAGATTTTCCAGGTGCGCTTCGAAACTTGGTTTCTTCGAGCCGTCGTTCTGATTCCAGAGTGAACAGCATGCACTTGAAACTTTCTCGAAACGTGCCTACACACTTTCAGACTTGATGAAGGTCCGAGTACACAATATTTCCGATCGAACCTCTTTCCGTGTTCCTTTTCTCTAACGAGCATCTCTTTCGTAGATCATGGAGGACATGTGTGTAATCGTCCACCGAGCGGTGCCGGCCCTGCTGGAATCTTGGTTTGCATAGCATTGAGATACTTTGCTCAGATGGGAACGGAATATGTTAAGATTCTGGAACTGCTTCAGGTGCGTTCTGCACGCTTTCTTTTTCTTTGGTGACGACCGAGTTTAACTTTGGTTGCTTGAAGGGTGGTGAGGCGCTCCTTCTTCGTGCTGGTGTCGGCTGGCGTGATGGCCTAGTGGGCTCGGCTCTCGTGGGTACATCGACCCAATCACAGTCGGGCTACTGTTTAGCTACAGGTACTCTCTCCTTGAATGCCGAATTTCAAGCACATTGGTGATATTGGATGCAGGGACACCCGTGATTGTGGAGAACTTCCACACAGAAAACAGGTTCAACTGGCCCACCTTGCACCAGGCATGTACTATAATCTTCGTCAATGTCACAAGCGTCAGCCAACCTTCCGGCAGGGACATGGGGTCTTCAGTGGCGTATCTGTGGTGATTGGATCGAAATGCCAACCCCGTCCTTATGGTGTCTTGGGGTTGCATTCGAGCCAGCGGCGCATGTTCACACAGAATGAAGTTAGCTTTCTTTCGAGTATGGCCACAATTCTGGGAGACGTATGAGAGTTTCTTGCTTCACACTGTGAGTTGATGCTGAACTACCGCTTTCTCAGGCAATTGACCGCTTCAACGTTCCGCATATGCTTATATCGGGCGCAAAACTGTCGTCGTCCTTCTCGTCCCCCCAGCTTGCTCTCCCGGACATCACTTTATCAACGCCATCTCTCGAGGAGGTTCGTCGTGTTGTTTCGCTGGAGAAGTTTCGTTTGCGATGATCGGCGTTCTGCAGATTGCGGAAGACTTCGAAGGCGAGTCTGCTAGTAATGATGCCAATGCAATCTCGGACATGCAGATCTCCCTTCCGACTGCTCTTGAAGAGCAACCATACAGCCTCGGAAACGATGACCTATCATCGGTCTGTAACTGCTCGCTTGTTTTCATGGATCACAGAGCTGATTGCCTGCCAGACGGATATTCTTAACGAAATTCTTGGGCAATCTGCTGCTGGCCACGACTGGGCGCGGCAGCAGGTCCGGGTTTTTTGTTCCACGGCTATGCGAAGGCCAGGGTTTTGACTTGAAACACAGGCTGCCGATCTTGCATCCTCTATATCTCATCTCGCATCCTGAAGGTTAGCAGGCCGGATTGTTATGCTAGAATTCATGGTATATTCGCCGTATTCTCTCAGACTTGTAGATAGTTGCGTTCGCTTTAGCTTTATATATAATATGCATCGTGCTGTGTCTTCAAGCATTAATATTTCCGTCCGCGACCTGGGCTGGCGGCTAAAGCAAAACTTCAAATTCTGGCTGCCAGGGCCGCACCCGGGCTCCTGTTTACCATGCCAGGATCGGCTGCGGGACGTCTTTGCAATTGATTACGATTACGATTACTAACAGGCCCTGAGGGGTTGGGGATCTTTGATTACGATTAGGATTAGGGGTTGGATGTCTGATTACGATTACGATTAGGCCCTGCTCTTTCTAAGCGACGGGCGCGCCGGACCTCCTACCTACAGCGCTTTAACTGTACCCGTGCTGTTTGGGTGAGTGAGAGCGTAACCCGCAGGGACTGGTGCCCTGATGGGGAAAAAGGGGATCGGAGCCTAGCTAGCTACGAGCCGAGCAGGCGCTTCGCGTCCACGCCCGTGCCGTAGCGGATGAAGATGCTCCTGAGAGAGTACGATTACGATCGCGATCGGGCGGCGCTGGGAGGGCGAGCCGGCCCCAGGCCTAGTTGGGGGATCGTAATCGCAACTGGACGAAAGTTGGACGAAATTAGAATCCTCGGCCGCGGGGGCAACAGGACCTTCTTTCGCGAGAGCCAGGAGTGCTACCCACGCAGCAAGTGATGGAGAGACCGACCACATGAGTCTAGGAAGTGTGGGGCCTGAGAGAGGCCCTTGGGGCAGCTTGTTGCCGCACTTGCTATCCTCGTTATAGTTATAGTTATACTATGATAGTTACAAACGTTATAGTTATAGGCCCTGCTGGAATCCTTTTTTCTTAGCAGCGTCAAGCATTTTTCCCCATCGGGGATGAATTCCAAAGCCGATACCGTGAAATCGGACTGAAACGGAGGGGCCGAGGCCGTCTGTCGACGAGCGTTTTGCTAAGTTGAGCTCAAGAGTCTGCCTGTCTCGTTTGTCGAACTCACTGACGAAGGCACTGCGGCAGAGTCCCGTAGTCCAGCGCTAGCTATACTACTATGATAGCCATGGCGCGGCCAGCCCGGCGGCCGCAGTGTACATCCCACACTTGTATATATATATATAAATGCGGGGTAGCAATGGATTAAAGCCAATCCTTCAGCCTTCATGAACAGGGGCAATTGGGGCTATGGCCGTGGCCCAGTGGGCCCAGCTGCAGGCCTGGCCCAGTGGCCGCCCAGCCCACCAGAGCGCGAGCTGTCCGGCTGCTGCGGACGAGCCCTGCGCATGCATATGCATCGAATTCGAAGGCTCCGGGCTGCACCTGTTTACATGTACATCATGGCATGTGGCCCCCTTGCTACCTAGTGGGCATGAGGCTCCGGTTGCTAAGTTGGGTGTCTTTGATGATGATTACGAGTACTAACAGCAGGCCCTGAGGGTTTGGACATCTAGATCTTTGATAACGATTACGATCTTTGACGTCTTTGATTGCGTCTTTGATTACGATTACGATTACTTCAAGTTAGGCCACGAGGGGTTGGGCGTCTTTTGATTATGATTACGATTAGGCCCCGAGGTAGCAATGGATGCATGAGCACATTCGACTTTCTTTCCACGGCACACGTTCCGACATGCGGTTCCTAATATCTAAGCTGTACACAGTTTCGCGCATCCACGCAAGCGCTCTGTTGGGCGAGGCTTTACGCGCGCTCGCCGCGGATGCGGCGGGCCAGCTGGATGTCCTTGGGCATGATGGTCACGCTGAAAAATAGCGTAAGTAAAGAGCTTGCGGTCGAGGACGCGAGAAGGGAAGCGCTCACCGCTTCGCGTGGATAGCGCACAGGTTCGTGTCCTCGAAGAGGCCAACCAGGTAAGCCTCAGCGGCCTCCTGGAGCGCAAGGACGGCGTGCGACTGGAAGCGAAGGTCGGTCTTGAAATCCTGGGCGATCTCACGGACGAGGCGCTGGAAGGGAAGCTTTCGAATGAGCAGCTCGGTCGACTTCTGGTACTTGCGGATCTCACGGAGGGCAACAGTGCCTGCGCGCGGGAATTTGGCGGGCGAATCATGGACGAGAACGCTCGCGGCGCCTGAGCACCCGGACGGTAGCGGTGGGGCTTCTTGACACCTGCGGATAGATTAGAAGGCGAGAGGGAACGCCGGAGCGGCTTAATTCTCACCACCGGCAGTCGGCGCCGACTTGCGGGCGGCCTGAAAAACGGGTCAGTCGGCCCATGCGAATACTCTCGCCTGAGCATCACCTTGGTGGCGAGCTGCTTGCGGGGCGCCTTGCCGCCGGTGGACTTGCGGGCAGTCTGCTTGGTGCGGGCCATGGCTTCTGAGGAATTCCGAGTCACGGGAGCTTCGAGGCGCGACAAATTCAAGTGACTGGGTGACACTGGAAACGGGACTGGAGCTTCGGAATTGGACGATAAGGTGTTCAGAGTTCACGGGGAAGGCAGCACTCACAGATCCCGGGCTGGGGGAGGCGAGAAAGAAGAAACCTGCGGACCTTGTGCGTCGGACCTTACCTGTGGGGTACACAGACTTACGCTTGTCACTGCACCCGAAAGTTGCACGCCCCCCCCCCTCTCCTCTCCACCCCCCCCTCCCCCCCCCCCCCCCTCCCAGCTCAGCTCCAGCTCAGCCCCTTCAGTCCTTCAGTCCCTTTAGAAATGTGACACCCTGGCCTCTTCAGCCCCTCATTGCACGTGGCATGCCCTGCGCTGTCGACGGCGCCCTCCACCCTCTGCCAGCAGCCGCCACCCCACTCGCAGATTCACACAGCTAAGCCCGCAGCTCGCGTCGCCCTCACACGCACTGTCCTCGCACTTGCACAGCTAAGCCCGCAGATTCGCAGAGTCCAGCCCGCCGCTGCAGCGGCTCCCGCGCAGTCTGTACGCTCTCGGCAGCTCGACCATCAGCTGCAGCTTCGATCCGCGGCACTAGATCTGCTCGGCACCCGCCCAAGCCTCCCTCTGAGTGCTCACTGGTAGCGCTATTGTCGCCCGTCTCTATCGCCAGGCACGCCGCGCCTTTGACTCATGCGCGGAGCACCCGGTTGCGCCCTGAACTTCAAGGTGCGCCGACCGCCGAGGCGTGGTGCCTGCCTTGCTGACGTGTGCGTCCCAGTGCTTCTCCTCCATCTCGGACGACGAGCGCTCTTTGGTGAAGTCGCCTTCGATGGCGTCTTCCGTCGACGCTTCGGAGCCCGAGTCGCCGCGCCCAAGCAAGGCCGAGCTTAAGAAGCCCGATTTCCCGCCCCCGCCCCGTGCGCCGCTCGACCAGCCCCTTCTCTCCGCTCGTCGACTCACGCTCCCGCAGCGGAGAGCGAGAGCTCGCCGAAGCAGGCGTGGCCCGAGGTCGAGCTCGGCGAGACCTTCTTCGGCGCCCTCGGGGAGTTGGATAATTCGAACAATGAGGAGGATCTCGGTCGGGAGCCGAAGATCGCCCAAGGGATCGCAGCGGCCTCGGAGACTTCCAGTCCAGCGAACGACGTGAAGGCCCCCGCCGCCGAGCGGCCCGAGGCCGAGCCGAGCGAGGCAGCCGAGTCGCTCGGGGAGCCCACGATCGAACCGGGCCTCGACCACCTCTTCGGAACCTTCGAGCTGCCCGAGCCGTCGCCCCTGTCGGCCTCGGAGCTCCTCGCGGCCCCGGAATCTGCGGGCCCCGCGCTGGCACCCGCCGTCTCCTTTGCCAGCCTCGACGACGAGGAGGAGGGGGAGGGGATGCGCAAGGAGGCCTGCGCGCAGCTGCTGCGGGCGGGGACTCTAGCCTCGGTTCGCACCGTCAGCTTCGTCCTCGACGCCGGCGCCGATGACCTCGAGGGTCCGCTCCGGCCTTCATTACGCTTTCTCTGCGGGCGGCACCGAGCCCTCTGCAGAAGACGAGCCCGAGCCCGAGGACGGGCAAGACCAGGACTCCAGGGGTCTCCTCTGCTCCCCCTCCGTCCTCTTCTCCAAGGTACGCCTCTGTTCTTTCCGCGCGTCCGGCGGTATCTGACGCTTTTCTGCAGGCCGGAGCCGAGGCTAAGGCCGGAGTCGCTCGCGAGGGACCCCTCGAGCTCTGCCCCCCCTCCGTCCTCTTCTCCAAGGTACCCTCGGTTCTGCCTTGGATGCAGCCAAGCCTCTGATTCGTTTCGGAAGGTTTCGGAGGAGGCCAAGGCCGCCGTGCCCCTCTGCTCCCCCTCTGTCCTCTTCTCCAAGGTGCTCATCGGCTCTGTATGGAGGCTTCTCGCTTTGTAACTCTTTCCCTCAGGTTTCGGAGGAGACCGAGGCCGCCGCGCCCCTCTGCTCACCCTCCGCCCTCTTCATCAAGGTGCCCCGCTGTTCCTTGTGCAGCCCGGACGGCCTCTGAGTCTTCCCTCAGGTCTCGGAGCGGGTTGAGGCCGAGGCCTCCCCAACTTTGACCGTGGAGGGCTCCGCGGCGACGCTGGCCGTCGAGGCAGAGGAGCCCCTCCTCGTGGGGGCGGCCGAGGCCTCCGAGCCCTCGGCGGCCGTCCCCCGCGGGGAGCCCAAGGCGGACGAGTCGCAGGAGGGCGCCTCGGCCCCCCTGCCGACCCTCGCCGTCCTCTTGGGCGGCCACGGGACCGGCGGGGAGGTTGCCGCCGCCCCCTCGTCGCCCAAGGCCGCCCGCAAGGCCCTCCGCTTCGGCTTCGACGACCGTGCGCCGCCCATTCTGCGGCGCTCTTCGGCCGGGGGCTGACTGGCGGGGGGCAGCCGAGAACGCGCTCGCGACGGGGGAGCGGCGCGGGGACGCGGCGAGCGAGCCGGCGGGCTCGCCCAAGCACGCCCGCGCCTCCTCGCCCAAGCTGGGGCGCAAGGCCCTCCGCTTCGACGCGCGTGCGCGTCCCTGGTTTTCCTGTAGGGGGCAGGAGTCGACGGGCCCGCAGCGGCGCGCCACTCGATCGACGGTCCGATCCCGAAGCGCCGCCAGAGCGCCCCCTCGGTCGTCTCCTCGACCTGGCGCGCCCTCCCTCCGGAAGGAGCTCTCCGGCTCCCCCTGACGCCCCCGCAGGTCACTGGGGAGCAGCGCGCGGTCGAGTGCGGTGATGGACCGGATCGAGCTGCGGCTGGAGTCGCACTACTCGCGGCCGGCGGTGGCGGATCGGCGTGAGGCGGAGAAGAAGCGGGCGCAGCGGGAGCGCCTCGACCTGCAGCGGGACGCGGCCGAGGAGGCCCTCGGCAAGGCCCGTCTCGAGGCCTACCGCCTCTCCTACGCGCTGCAGGCCGAGCGCGCCGAGAAGGCCGCCCTCGCCGAGGCCCTTCGCGCCCGCTCCGAGGACGCGGTGCGGGCGGAGGAGAAGCGGCGGCGAGAGGAGGAGGCGCGGCTGCAGGCGCAGGGCGGTAAGAACGCGCTCGCGGACGAGCTGCGGGCGGCCAAGGCCGCCCTGCACGCCGAGCGGGAGCGGCGGGAGGCGGCGGAGGGGGCGGCCAAGGCGGCAGACGCGGCGCGCGCGGCGGCGGAGCGGCACGCGGGCGGCGAGGAGGCGGCGCGGCTGCGGGCGGAGGAGGCGCTGCGGGTCGAGAGGGACGCGCACGGCGCGACGCGGCGCACGATCGACGAGGCGAAGCACGCGGAGGCGCAGTTGCGGGCAGCGGCCGCGGCGGGGGACAAGGAGGCGGCCCGGCTGCGGGCGGAGCTGGCGGCGCTGCGGCTGCACTGCGGGGCGCTGGAGAAGCGGGCGGCGGAGGAGGCGGAGGAGAAGCGAGCGATGGCCGTCGAGCTGGCGGGCGAGCGGCGCCTCTCCGGTCGCCTCGACGCCAAGGTCCGCCCTCTCTCCCGTCGCTCGCTCGACCGTGTTCGGTTCTGATGCGGCGCAGGTGTCGACGGTGGGAGATGAGATGCGGCGGGTGGCAGAGATCATGGCGCGGGAGCGGCGGCGGCGGATCCTGACGGAGCAGGCCCTGCAGGCCGAGAAGCTGGCTATGCACCGCCTGCGGGCCGAGTGCGCGCTGAGCCGCTACGAAATGGCCAAGAAGCTCGCCGGCGTGGACAAGGCGGGGCGCCGCCCGAGCTTCGACCCGGATGCCCTCGCCAAGATCGACCGCGAGATCGGTGCGGGCTGGATCATGCCCACGCCCTCCCCTCCCCTCCACCGCCGCCCCCCCCCCCCCCCCTCCCCCCCCCCCCCCCCCCCCCCCACCCACCCACCCGCCCACCCACCCAAACCCCCGGCCCCGCCTCACGGCCTCGCAGAGGTGAAGAAGCGGGAGATCCGGCTGCGAGCAGAGGAGGAGGCGGACGCAGCAGAGATCGAGGCTTTCGACAAGGCCCAGGCGCTGGAGGACAACGCCATCGCTGCTGCGTAGGCGGGCAGTCTAGATCCAATCAAATCGCCAGGCTGTGCTGCGGCCTGCAGTTGCTCTCAGTGTACAGAAATCAGAAGCAGGCGTCGGTCTTGCGTGTTCTTATTATGTGCTCAGTATGCTCTTTCTAAGCTACGGGCGCGGCCGGACCTCCTACCTCAGCGCTTTAACTGTACCCGTGCTGTTTGGGTGAGAGCGTAACCCGCAGGGACTGGTGCCCTGATGGAAAAAAGGGAATCGGAGCCTAGCTAGCTACGAGCTGAGCAGGCGCTTCGCGTCCACGCCCGTGCCGTAGCGGATCAGGATGCGTCGAAAGTTGGACGTCGTAATCGCAACGTTAACTTAGTAACTCTCAGAGTCTGATTCCGGGCCGGGCCCTGCGTGGCCCCCTAAGGAGATCAAGTAATGCGCGCGCCTCCCTGCGGACCGTCGGACATGAACACTCTAGCTATATAGCTAGCTATAGCTACATGTGCCCGCACGGCGTGGTGCTGCATCGCGTCTTGTGGCGGTGGGGGTTGTCTCGGCTTCAGGCTGGCTTCGAATTTGACTTCGCCAGTCCTTCTTGAATTCAGGGTCAAGTGGGGCTCCGGATCCCGCACCTGCATCCCCTCGTTGCCCTCGTTGCGATCAGGGTTAGTTCAAAGTACTAGCCTAGTAGTGTAGTCGGACTTCGTTGGACAGAGGGTTGGACGAGGTTTGGCGGAATTGAGCTTAACTTAGTAGTAAATTATTAAGTGCAATTGCACGTCCGACGGTCTGAGGTTCCGAAATTCAACGGTTGGATTATATGCGTTGACCCATGTGACCCCCAGGGCCTGGCGCTCCAGATTCCACTGCCGCAGTGCCACCAGTACCGGGCCCGGGCCCTGCGGCTGGGCCGGGCCATTCAATGATTCGCAAAGTCGATCTGATGATCATTAATATTGGATCATCGATCGGATTACAATTTCGATTCAGGGCCGCGAGCCTCGGAGCCTAGCCTAGGTCAGAGATCCAGAGCCTAGGCCTAGCCTGTGAGTGCCTGCTCCTCTCACTACCTCGGATCTCCTCAGTCCAGCCTTGGACTCGGAAGAAGAAGAAGAAGAGTATGTATAAGACACACCGTGTGTGTGACACCCAAGCGGGCCGTGCGGTTTTGACGAAAGGCGAAGGACCCGAAGGCCCAAGGCACAAAGGCGAAGCCTTGAAGGACCCCAAGGCCTTGGACTCGGGAAGAAGAAGAGTATGTATAAGACACGCCCAAGCCTTGGACTCGGGAGGTCCGAACTTTTGAGTCAGGCTGGGCCAGTAAAGCTTCTAGCTGCACTGTAAGGAGGCTATATAGCTAGTGGCGGGGCGTGCAGGCACACCGCTTTTCAGCTGCATCAATCTTCTCATCAGGGCTCATGACGCGCCCCCCCCCCGGCGCCGACCGCAGGCTGACTCCATGTCGGGCCCCCCCCGGGGCCCGTAGGGGCTCCCGCCACCGCCCCGAGAACGACCCCCGCCGCCTCAAGACGCGATGCAGCACCACGCCGTGCATGCGGGCACCTGTAGCTCTAGCTAGCCACAGTGTCCGTGGGGAGGCGCATCATGGCATTACTCCCTTCGAAGGCCATGCAGGGCCTGGCCGGCCAGCTCCCTGGTGGGCTGGGCCCGCGGCCGCGGCGGCCGCAGTGTACATTCCCACACTTGTAGCCCGGACCTGCGTTTTAGTACGTGTCCAAATGCGAGCTAGTTGCCTTCAACCGTGAATACAGCTCGGCATATAGGTGACCTATTTTGGCGTTGAGTACGCATTTTTTACGCTCCTTCCAAAAACGTCATTCTCTTCCTTCGTCAGATAAGAACCACCACGGCCGAAGTCCATCTATGAAATCAAATTAAAATTAGCACAAATGAAAGCTATATCGTGTGCTGACCCTGTAGCTTGTTGTGAAGAACGCATTGGCGCCACTCGGGGCATTTGCTGGAATCTCCGGGGGCAAGGGCTCCAAAACTGGATGCACACAGAGCCCCAAATTTGCAGGGTCACGGCGATCAGGAAGGGCTCCCCTACGAGAAACCAGGGAAGTCAGACAAACCGGGTACGATTTCGATTTGTACTTCAATAAGAACCGACCCCCTGATCGAATCTTTGTATTCGGTTGTGCCGGACAACGGGTTCGGATCAGGCTTCCCGTAAAGACGTTCATTCATCCAGAAACCCCCCGCGCTCGCTTTCGGGTCCTTCCTTTGGTTCTGTGGCCTCCTCAAAATCGACGTTCCCTCGTTACCGACGACCCGTCGCTGTGCCCTTGGCCTTTCCCACGTCGCTGCTGATTCCATAGCTTGAATCAAATGAACTGCCCGGTGGCGCTGCCCGTTTCGCAGCTGCCTGCGGCACGCAGCTTAGCTAGAACCGCGCAAGCATACGCGCGGCTAGTTAAGCAGCAGCTGGCAGTGGCATACAGCTTAGCAAAGCTGCTTGATGACTGCAAATAAAAAGGGCGCGATCTATAACCGCGGAGGGCTCTTAGTCGTGAAGGCTCTTACTCGACTATCTTCGGCTCTTGAGCTGAACCTGCACGCCCGTGCATTTAAGCTTGCGCCCTTCTTGCGCGTTAGGAGCTCATCAAACAGCTTTGCTAAGCTGTGTGCCACTGGCAGCTGCTCCCGCGTATGCTTGCGCGGTTCGCATTTGGACACGTACTTAAAGTGTGGGATGTGCACTGCGCCGCCGCGGCCGCGGGCCCAGCCCACCAGCGAGCTTAGGGTTCGGCTCTTGAGCTCTAGCGCGTAGCTAAATAAGGGCGTGCCGTGCAAACATCCCGTGTCGCGCAAAAATGCACACGCTAAAGAACTATTCGGACTATTCGGCTCGGCACTCACCGCTCTTCTCGGCTGTGGGATCGTTCTCGTAATGTAGCTGCACAGCTTACATACACTCCCAGGCACTTCCAAGTTTCTTTTGGCCGCTTCGGGGTACAACGATCGCCTACATGAATATGCGCCGCGGCTACGTATGCAGATCCGTGCTACGTATATATACCATCTGGTACATGTATACGTATCATAGTATGCTTGGGCTATTCGCATTTCAGACGCGACCGACGACAATCTGGGCTGGACATATGGACCGACAGATAGGATCCGGAAGGTGCGGCCCTCGCGGTTTTCAGTGCACGTGATCATGAGGGTATGGTCGACATTACGACTTCATTGTTGTACGGATGTGCTAATGCAAATCAGACTGAGGTGCGACCCTCGCTGTTGCCGGCCCAGCTGTTCAATGGTTTCCCCCCGGTGGGCTGGGCCCGCGGCTACAGTGGCCGCAGTGTACATCCCACACTTGTAGCCCGGACCTGCATTTTTAGTACGTGTCCAAACGCGATAAGCACAGCCATGGCATTCACACCACCCACAGCACACGCAGTCCTAATTCTTGACCTTCGCGGAAAGCAGGTCAAAGCTGCCAGTGCCCCCTGGCGGAACTCGTCCGATGACTATCCTGGAAGCAGGAGTGGACAAGTCATCATAGTCTCCAGTTCTGGCGGAACAAAAGCTCCATTCTCAGTCTGGAAATGGCAGATTTTATGCAAAAAACTCACAGTGCGGCATCCATCAGGAATTGAGTGGTGGTCTCGAAGGACATCTTCAGTAGCGGTGAAGGATTCCGCGCCATCCCCATCCGACTGAAAGGCGTGAAGGCGCCACCAAGTGTCTGCATATAGATAAGAGTGACCGATTCAGGGAAGGGAAAAAAAGCAGACCATATAGTCGGCAATGAGCGACAAGTGGCGCATGTCCACCACAATTCCGTACACCTGGAAGACACCACGAATCTCCTTCACGATAGCTGCTCGTGCTGCTTCGACACCTGAATCGGTTCAATGAGGGCAAAATGGTGACCGATATCCCAAACTCTTACCATAGAAATGCAAGATGGCGGCAATATCATTGCTGTCCACTCGAGCGCAATCGACAAATTTGGCATACTCCCAAAGCACTTCGAAGTTGACACCCTCTGTTTGAACAGCAACCTCGTCCTTGTTGGAAGGGTTTGCAATCACATGGCACTTCTTGATGCCTTCTGTCTCTTGCACCAGCGTCAATCCGCAGGCATGCTCGGCGAGAGACACCATGGCCAATCGCTTCGCTTTAACTGGAACCTGGAAACGACAGTGGCTCAGGTAAACGATGCATGACGGAGTCCATCTATGATGAAAGAGCCACACACACCTTGATCGACCGAATTTCAATCCAGTGAGATTTGGGATCGAGGACAAGGGGGACATCCTCTGAAGAGCACATGGTGGCTGCCAGGTTCTTGAGCCCCTTCGTTGCCGCTGTCTCCAAAGAGGATGCCCGATCAGCCTGCAACAAGCGAGTCAATGAAGCAGCGAATAACATGGAAGAACCATCTCGGACCGATGAAGCCTTGCTATTCCTCGACGGCTTCTGCTTGCGCATGGGCACTTCCTCATCGGAATCAACCTGTGCCCCCTCGGAAACAGCATCTCCTGCGATAGGTTCTTCTTCCGTGTCCTCAACAACTTCGTTCACTGCATGATCCAATGGGCGCTCGTCATTCTCGTCATCGGAACCATCCAATGCATCCTTCCGCATTGCTGACTTTTGGATACGCTGCTCCTTTTCATCTGGGTCATCGTAGCTGACATTGCGACGTCCTGTTCATGCATTAGAGGAGCTTCTGCTGCGATCATTGCAGCCTCGGACCTCGGTTTTTTGATGCCCACATCCCGTTATCATCGTCTTCTTCTTCCCGGTCATCATCCTGGTACTTTTTAACAGAATTCGCAGCAGACTCTCCTGCCTGCACAGCACAGTCAACTGCCCATTCTTCAATGCAATTGGACGGTGTTGGCCTCCGAGTACCTCATCGTGATTCGATGCAGCATGATGGCGCGATCGCGAGGACGACACAGAAACACCAAAATCACCCCCGTCACGCCCCTGAACCTTCAACTCCCGCTTTATCATGCCACAGAGCCGCGGGAAGAAGGCTTCCTGCAATGATGACAATAAGTTGACGCTCAAAATACACCAGATTGAGGGCTTACCTTCACAGATGTCACAATCTGTTTGTATGACACACCTAGCCAGAGCCCATTAGCTTCCGGATTCCCCAGCTGCAGCTTGATCCGATACAAACGTGACCTCTCCCCGGATTTTGCGCTCTCCACCTTACAACCTGCATCAGGCAAGCCGGCAGATGAACACGAAAAATATGTGAACCTGTTCAGTGATGATGACCTGCTCGACGACGTCCGACAGGTGCACACGCCCCAGTTTCCTGTTATTGTATGGTGTCAAAGGCCAACAATTGGTTCTGAGATGTCGTTACCGTGCGAGTGCTTCAGCATCCGCCCCCTTAGCTCCCCGAACGAGGTGTAAAGTCATTGCAGGAGTGCCAATGTTTTCGCTTGCAGTCATCATGATTTCTCGGAGGCGAGGTATACCTGCACATTTGCGCTTAAGCGATTGAAGCTTGGAAGATGCAGGCAATCGAGTACCAAGGGTCACATTTGCTGCTCCCACACCAGCTTGATGGAACGTGTTCAAAGTCATCTGCGCCGATAAACGTTCTCATCTGCAAAATCCAGTGCGCAGTGCTGTCTTCCAAGAGAGGGAGGGGTCATGCCTGGGTTGATGGTTCACCAATCGATTGTGCAGCCAAGACTCCAACAACTTCGCCCGGTTCAGCTAGAGCTCGCTGATAACGCCTCAAGACTGCTCTGAGAGCAGAATTCCTGCTGAATCGTCCACCGTTCTTCCGCTACCAGAAAAAGCTGAGCAACCAAGACAGTGTGGAGAAAACATGGCTCGCACCAGCAACCTTTCCGGATCGCTGTCCAGATAATCGGAGAGCAGTTGGTGGAATTTCGGTGAGCAGGCTGAGAGATCCTGCCCGAGCTGTGACGCCCAGCTCTCAACAAAATCGTCTTGTGCAACCTGAGAACCGTCAACACGAATAAATGTCCGAGATAAATCTCGAAGCACACCTGCTCCTCTGTCCATGCGAGATCACTTTCTGTGGTAATTCGGGCACCTCCTTTCGACTTTGGCGATGGCTTGAGTTGCTGCACAGCTATGATTACCACACGACTGTGCTTTTGAATTGCAATGTACGTGCTTGCCTTTGCGGAGGTGTTGTTAAGCAGAAATGAAAATTTGTTCACGAATGACGCCTTGGTGACATCCAAGGCATCTTCCCCGTATACGAACTGGACGACAGTTCCATCTCCGTCACGAACCTGCTCACAAATGAGCTCCACGTAACAGCCACTCGAGATATGCTTACAGTTCCATCGTACTGCACTTGAAGGGACTCCAGGCTTTTAATGACACACCTCTGGAGATACCTGCAAGGAACATGTTAACCAATGCCTGCAGCATTGTTGGTACAACGCACCCTGAGCGTGATGTCTTGACGGCAGTATCGACAAGCCCCTCCCGTCCAGCCATGCAATGAAAGTAGTACTCCTGTAAATGATGTGGAGGGTGTTATCTTGATAGACTTCGAAAAAGTGCAAGAAAGCAGCACCTGAGGATGGATTCCAGTCAAGAAACGATCTCCGATAAACCCACCAGCTCTTGGCTCCGGGCTGAAAGGATCGAAACATGGAAGAGTCTTGCCAGAAGGCATAATTGGCACACGCCGGCCTTCCAGTTCTTGCTGTCCAAGAAGACATGAGATCTGTGATGCGTTGACAACGGAGCCCTTTGCTCCAGACGTGGTCATCAGGGTCATGTTGTTGTTTGGGAAGCGTTTCAGAGGACCATCATCGGCCTCCAAGCAAGACCGCATCACCTGGCAAGCTAAGTTATGGATATCTGAATCTGCTTCTTGGAGGTGATTATTTCAAGCACCTGCGAAGTGATAGATGATATCTGTTGCTTCATGAGGGAATCCAGAAGCGGTGCAGACTGCTCAAGCCCAACTCGTTTCATTGCCTGCCCAAGAAGAACCAAAGGTAAGAAATTCTGAAGGGAAGCAAGCGGGATGGTTCTGTACCTGCTTAAGGTTTGACTGCACTTCAGAAATCATCCCTTCAGTCACCACTGAAATCTCTGCATCTGCAGTCGACCTCTGGTTCGGACCCTCTAGCGTTTGCATGAGCCTGTTTGCGGCCAGAATTCCTGCACGTGCTGTGCCTCGAAGAGCCTTGACACGGGATCGATCTACGGCAATGAAAACAGTTCGCAGAGTTGAATTAAAGAATCGAGGAGCCCACTCACCAGCAGCAGAGTTGATCACGAGATCGTCAATCCCACATGTGAAACCCGCATACTGAAGAGGAACATCGCGTTCAGACATTAAAAAGGCAGTAGTGAGGATAGAAGCTGACCTGGAGGTAGTGCATGAAGAGTCTGCAGAGAATTGTGAGGAGCTTCCCTGCTGCAGCAGAACCGTACACCTCGAACCATGCGTGCACCTGTGCAATGATAAGACACATGGATGGAGAGACCTTCAAAACTGGGGGCTGCAGGACCCACCAAACCGTGCTCTGAAGCTCCAAACGCGTTCTTGTCCAGCACACCTGTGCACAGCTCGCCTTGCCGGATAACAACTCTTGCTTCTTCGGGAAACCCCTTCCAGGCTGAAGCCGAGATTTTTGTCCCAGCTTCGAGGTTCAAGGGGGGAAGTTTCATTCTTGCAGCCAGATGACACAGAACCGTCGACACAACTTGCTTGCCCGTCCAGAGCATCTTTGGCCTCAAGATAGCAGGTTCGGGGAACACAATGCGACCTTGTTCAACATCCCCAACGGCGACATACACCAACTGCAAAAAAGATTGACCAAAAGAGAATGCCGAAAGGTTTTACAAAAGGTGGCACCTGCATAAACAATTCTTTTGTGAGGAACGTGTCCTTCAATGTGAGGAGGACGCCCGTGCCAACATTGTCTTGAATGAGCCCTCTGATTGGGCGGCCAGAAGTGGGGACGGTGTACTGGTGGTCGGTGTCAGCAATGTTGTATGCCTCAGCCCTCGCAAGCTCTGACTGTGGCAAGTGCACGTTGATCTCATCACCTGTGCAGAATAACATTAGCAACAGCTCTGCCAAGATAGGGGGCAGGGTGGGCACCATCGAAGTCCGCGTTATAGGTGTTGCAGTTGGCGTAATGCATGCGGATTGTCTTATCATGGCGCCCTGAGCCCCGCACCACGCGAAGTCGGTGTGCCATCATCGATGGTTTGTGCAACGTAGGCTGGCGGTTGACTGCAGAGGCTTTAAGAATCGAAAGGCCATTGTGCAGTAATTAAAAAGTGTTACCTAAGAGAATATCGCCATCGTCCGCGTGACGAAACACCCTCTTGTTGCGACTTCTAACCTCTGTTCCATCCATTTGATTCTTGGTTAGGAGCTGCTTCGCCAATCCCATCCTCTGTGTCTCGTTCCGTGTGCTCAAATCGATTCGATGTCTGGAGCAGCATCAGCTACATCAGAAGAAAAAACCGGAATGCATGCAATATGTACCCATCCTCGAACTCTATGAAGTTCGCCCCTGGGTGCTTGTGGGGGCCATTGATGACACATCGCCGCAAATGCTCCTGGATAAACGGCGTCATTGAACAGAAACGATAAGCACGGGGCAGAAATATGTGCTCTCTGACCACATTGTGCTGAGTCACTCCCTCCGGATATGTCAATCGTGTCACGAAATAGTGCGGCAGGCCAATCTCATTTGTGGCAATGTAGGGATCGGGAGAGATGACTGATCTCGCTGCATAATTGACACGCTTGCCCTGTCGCAAAAATCAGAAACAAGGAACAGATTTGACCCCCCAGTGATGGCCCACCATCATGTTCTTGCGGAAGAGCCCCTCCTTCTTTTCCAGAATCTGCCTTATACCGTTTGCATCGTCGGTCTTCTTCAAGCCCCCGCTGTCTGCGGCTGACCCCTTGGTCGAGTCGATCACACTGTTCACCGCAAGCTGAAGTTGGACGTATCTGTGATGTCGGGTTGGAAAGGCTTTCATTTTGGAATGGGATAGAAGCTTACGCCTCGTGAACGAATCCAATATCTACGGAAGGGGGCTCTGAAGCGGCTGCTGCTTTCGAGGAAGGGACCCCCAGTGTCTGCAAGAGATGCGAGTCTGCCTAAAGGAGTACTGAGAGTCAGTAAATGAGAGTCTTTCAAGGGAGAGAAAAAGTACCTGAAGGATCTTAGAGAAGGACACATTTTGCGGATGCTCGAAGGTGAGATCGCCTATGCGTGCTGGTGGACGAAACCGTGATGGAGGAACCGCCATGACCTGGATGAAAAACATATCCGGTGAAGAGCTCCGTCCTGCCAAAGAACTGGCACCGTGAACAGACGCCGACAAACATAGCGATTCGCCAATCGACCGAACCTGACTCTGACAGCGACCCGAACATCTCATCCAGAACAAGCCGTTCCTGGGCCGAATATGAAAAGGAACACTCCGGTGGCACGTATAATCAATCCGCTCACCTCGTTCCAAAGGAGCTGTATGTGCCGATGGACTTCGAAGGGGCTGAGGAAGCGAGAGGAAACCGAGCTGTTCTTCTTAGTGTTCTTTTCGGTCACATTCTTGCCGACCTCTTCTACAACGGCATCCACTCTTCCAGTAGCACACACGCGCTGCATTTGTTCATTCAGATTCGAAGAAGGAAGGCTCTCGGGAAAGCGAGTGATCCCTACCATTGCTGTGATTTCCTGGGCAGTCATTGAAAGGCTGCTAGACCCCCAGACTGACGGTGCATCACGCCCGATCAAGGAATTCGCTCTTCGGTCTTTCTCTGTCAAAGCATTCTGGAAGAATTTTACTCCCTCCTTCCGAAGGCTTGGAGATATGCTGAACGAGAGATCAACAGGTGCAAAGGATGCATGCAAGGGGAGGGACGCACGCCCCGCAATTTTCACACTTGCGTGCAGGTACGTGCTGCATGAAATCCGCCATCGTAGCCCGCCAGGCTTCCGCGACATGCGCAAGCTTGCGCCCACTTCGATCGTATCCTCCGGACAGGATTCGGTCTGCATGGGTGTGTTTCAGCTATCGCCGCGTCAGCCAACCCCACCGCACGCAGACCTACAAGGTCGTGCAATTCGCGCGATGCGGCTTCCAGATCCTCGATTGCTGGCTCGGCGACCTCAGCAGCCGGCGCCTCCTCGTCCTTCTTGCTAGACCTCTGCCGCGGCTTCTCATCGAGGCTGTGGGTGCGCGGCATAGCAACTTCGTGCGCTTCTAGAACTCGACCCATGTCCAGAAGAAGCAGGCGCGCCCAGTAACGCTCAACCTGCATTGCGCAACTCAGATTTGATCCGGGACTGACGTCCAATCGCGAGCAGGAACGGACCCGAACTCGATGCATGCGCAAGCGATGACAAGAGAAGCACTTCAAACGCAGAAGCTTGAAGAGCATCGTGATGAGGAGCGGGTTGAATACAGGGGCGGATAGGCGGACATGGCCCAGGTGCCCGGGGCACTGTGTGGCGCTCAAACCGCACGTCAAGCAACTGCGCATAAGCTCGATCAGCGCGCGTACGCGGTACTCATTGCCCCGAGGAAGCGCTCATAGCACTGGGGCGCTGGTGCTCGGGCGCGCGGACCTCGCGTGCTTGTCGATCGGCCCCAGCGCGGGATCGTAGAGACCCCCCGGCGACGGTCGCCCTAGTGAATCAAATAGAACTGGATTCCGCAGCTGCTTCACGCTGATGCGCTCGATCTCGCCAGGGCCGAAAAATGAAAACGCCGCTCGCCCTATCTCTGAGTTTACGCTGCTTATCTCCATTCTGCAGCCTCCCCACGCTGGGATCTAACCTGCGCTCGAGCGGTCTCCTGTCGTGTGCTGTACCCCTCAAATCTGCAACCCGGCAGCGACCGCCGAGTCGCAGACTCGAAAGCCCCGCTGCCGCGCGCGCATGCGTCAATATTGCAATCCTGCGGCAGCAGCCGATGCGGGGGCTGCTGGAGCGCACGGGCGCGCTGTGGGACCGGCTCAACCGGGAAGAGCGCGTACCCCCCGTGGTACCCTCGACGGGTCCTCGTCGGTCCCTCGACGGTCCGTCGTCGTCGCGGAAGCGCGCCAGGTCGACGATCCAGCGTGTTCGACGCTAGAGCGCATGCCATGATGTGCATGGACCGAACGAGCACGTGCACTATAGCTATGGATCATAGTATATCTGAGGTTGACTGTACCCCCTGTGCTGGTCAACCGTCAACAGCGGCGGTTACCCGATCGGCGACCGCGGTCATGCGCGTAGCTATGGTCATGCTGGATCGGGCCAGCGCGGTGGCGCAGCTTGCAAGTTGTCGCGGCCCGTTTCGCGAACCGGTTCGATCTGTCGTGATGTATCGAGCGCATCGGCGCAACTTGTTTCGCGAACCGGTTCGATCGCGATCTGTCGCGCTGCATCGGCGCGCGCCGAGCGCGGTTGCGTGCCACGTGTGCGCGTGCGCCGCGCGTGCCGCAGTGCCGGCCTGAACTGGTTTCCCGGTTGCGCCCCGTTCTGGGACTCTGGCAGTCGCTCCCTCACTTCCTCGTTCCCTTCGCTGCGCAGGGCGCCAAGCTTGGGCGCGGGCTCGGCGGCTGCTGCTGGCGCGGCGGCCGGGCTGCGGGTGGGGGGGCTGGCGGCGCGCCCTCGCCTGCACCGATGGAGCTCGGCGACATCGAGATCGTGATCGACGTCGACGACGATGTCGAAATCGAGCATGCCGTCGATGGTTCGAGCGCCTCGGCGCCGCCGGTGGCTGCGGTGCGGACCCCGTCCGATCCGATGATCCCTGGCCGCATGCCGTATGTTCACAGCGTCGAAGTCGTGCCGTATGCACGTAGTGTGTGCTGTACCCGTAGACGCGTGTCACAGGCCGAGTTTGTTCAATTGCAATGTTGCAAGTTGCGATCCGGTACTAAGCTTGAGCTCGAGTGAGTACTAGCGCTAGCGCTGGCTGTAATTATAAGCTTACTAAGTTAACTAGTAAGTACTACGCGTACGGTACTACGGTAACCGTTGAACCGACGGCGATCAGGGCTTCTGCTTTCCGCTTTCCGGCAGCTCCTGCAGCACGCCGTTCGGCGGCACCCCAAGGATGAGGACCCGCCGTGCACGCTCCAGCTCGTCTGCGAGGCCTGGACCTCGAAGACGTGCGGGATGTGCGGCAAGATCAACTACGTATACACGCTGGGCTCGAAGAGGGTCTTCGAGTGCCGCCGGCGCCCCGGGTGCGGCTTCCGGGCGGACCACGACGGCGGCGCCGCGCGGTGCGTGTTGTGTCTATACACGCCTATACACAATCGCTGCTCCCCCCGCCTAGTCCCGACACGGCCTATCCACGGCGTAATTTTCCGTCTAGGGCCGGCTCGCCCTCCCAGCGCCGCCCGATCGCAATCGTAATCGTACTGATCGCACAGACCTCTCGCAGGGGCATCCTGATCCGCTACGGCACGGGCGTGGACGCGAAGCGCCTGCTCAGCTCGTAGCTAGCTAGGCTCCGATTCCCTTTTTTCCATCAGGGCACCAGTCCCTGCGGGTTACGCTCTCACCCAAACAGCACGGGTACAGTTAAAGCACTGTAGGTAGGAGGTGCGGCGCGCCCGTAGCGTAGAAAGAGCATTTAGACGGATTCCTGCCCGACTCGAGCTTTAGCTATATCTATCTAGCGATCAAGGGGTTGGACCATTGGTGCAGACGTCTCCGTGGCCTGACTCAGTGAAAGCCGCAGTGCACTTGTGATCAGACCTGAACTAGACTTCTTGATCACGATTTAAGCTTTCATAATCTGGTGTCTTTGATCGTGCGAATGAATTGAGATAGAACACAACACTGTACCAAGTGTGGCTGGATTGAGATACATTTTTTTCAAAGCTTGAACTCGAGGCGGCGATTCCTGAGAAAGCATTAGTAGCTATGACGAGAGATCGAGCAAGACACAAGGACACACTTGATGACGTTCCAGCGGAAGCGCTTGTAGTACGCAGTCGCGAGAAGAGCGATGGAGAGGGTGCCGATCCACTTGAGCCCCGCCTTCTTGCGCTCATCGGCCTCCGGTTCAGACGCCCAGGCCAGGAAAGTGACGACATCCTTTGCAATCTGGGACGCAGTGTTCGGGGTGCCATCATCATACTCGACGCTGCCATCGTAGATCGGCTGCGCCATCGAGATGGCGCCACCAGCGAAGTACGGGCTGCGAAATATGTTGTGAGTTGCGAAGCAGAGCGGTGGGCCTACCGCGCACTTGTAGTGGAGGCCCTCGCGGATGGTGACACCCGCGGGAGGCTCCTTGTAGCCGGTAAGGAGCGCGAAGACGTAGTCCTCGCGGCGGGCCCGGGCCTTGATGATCAGCGACAGGTCCGGAGGGTAGGCGCCGCCATTCGCAGCGCGCGCTGCCTGCTCGTTCGCGTATGGCCGCGGGAATTTGTCGGACGGCTTGCCGGGGCGCATGAACATCTCGCCAGCGTCGTTCGGGCCATCCTTCACTTCAATCTCGGCGGCAAGCGCCTTCACCTCGTCCTCCGTGTAGCAAACGTTGATCAGGTTGCGGTAGGCGATGCGGTCCATACTGTGGCAGGCGGAACTGCGAAGGCGCCCGGCGTAAGTGGCGCGGCACACGCTAGCGATAGTCGTTAGCCGCACCACACGCCCTTGTACACCTGGAACCCGCGACGAATGCTGCAGAGTACAAGTGCATCGGCAAGAGGCCGCACAGCGAGGGCGGGGATCCAGCTGACCTGGCGGCATCGAACGCGCTGAGGGGCCCCGAGTGCGACCACGGGTAGAAAGGCGGCTGCAGGGAGTCATCCGAAGCAAATGCCGTGGCACCTCCGAACGCGGCGAGGGCCACTCCCGCGGCGGCGGCCGCGGGCAGCTCCTGCGGCGCGCAAGGTCAACGACGTTTTGCTGTCGCTCCCACAGGCGCGCTCTCCTGGTTGCAAACCTTCTTCAGAAGCGAGGCGGCTGCGCGGAACATTCGCGGCTGCGCGGCGAGAACCGGGACGCCGGGAGAACCGGGAAGAGCGCGTACCCCCCGTGGTACCCTCGGTCCCTCGGCGGTCCGTCGTCGTCGCGGAAGCGCGCCAGGTCGACGATCCAGCGTGTTCGACGCCGCAATCCAACAAACCAGACGAGACCGAATGGCCTTCTGCAGCGCCGCGCTCCACCCCGGACAGAGGAGCTCATCCTCTCTCGGATCGGCCTGCTCTGGGTTCGCAGGCCTGGCCCTTCGCGCCAGCAACCGTCCCCGCTCGTCCCCTCGCGGTAGGCGAGCGCCCGACGCGGTCCCTGCATGACGCGCCGCTGAGGGCCTCCGTTAATAGTCGAGGCGCGCGTTGTTTTCGAGGCTATGGCGACTAGCAAGCCGCCCGTCATGGTGAACGGCGCTCCGGGCAAGATGGGGTGCGCGTGGCCGGCGTTCCGTGTCGCTTGCCGGCTGGCTGAGGCGTCCGTAGCATCGACGTTTCGAAAGCTGTCCTTCGGCGCGGCCTGACGCTCGTTCCGTATTCGCTCACTGGGGAGGATGTTCAGACCGCCTCCTGCGACATTGGCGGCGTCGACGTCAAGCTCTTGCGTCCCTCTGTGGTGCCTTGGGGAACCTCGTCGTACATTTCTCTGTCCCGACCCCGCGCAGCGCGAAGGAGCTATCGATGCCATCAAACAGGACTTCCCTTCACTGATAGCTGTCGACTACACTCATCCCACCGCCGTCATCCCGAACGCGGAATTCTACGTGAAGGTCTGAGGCTGAGGCTCTAGATATGCGCGTGTTGAGGTCGAGCGGGATCTGATTTCAAGGGCGGCGGGCCAGCACAACGTTCCTTTTGTCATGGGAACGACTGGAGGAGATCGGGATGCTCTGATGAAAATCGTCAACGATAGCAAAATTTACTGCGTGATTGCTCCGAACATGGGCAAGCAGATCGTCGCTTTTCAGGCCATGATGGAGTACATGGCGAACGAGTTTCCGGGGGCGTTTTCGGGGTACAAGCTCAAAGTTGTCGAGTCGCACCAGGTGCTCATCCTCTGCGTCAATCTGCGCCTCCATGTGGCGAACTTGTAACTTGTTTCGACAGTCCAGCAAGGCAGACACATCCGGAACAGCAAAGGCAGTGGTTGCTTCATTCAAGAAGCTGGGTGTCGAGAAGTTTGACGTTGATGACATTGAGATGGTAAGATTTTCTATTCTTATCCTTTAGATGCCGCGAGCTCACATTGATTGCAGGTCCGTGATCCCGTCAGCCAGGTCTCTCAAATGCAGGTTCCAGAAGAGTTCTTGCTGGGACATGCCTTCCACACCTACTCGCTTATCTCTCCGGATGGGACCGTCAGCTTCGAGTTCAAGCACAATGTGTGCGGCCGAAATGTGTACTGCGAGGGTTCTGTCGATGCCGTCCTGTTTCTTGCCAGCAAGATTGCTGAGAGGACTGGTCAACGTGTCTTCAACATGATTGATGTCCTCCACTCGGGCAGTATGATATAACTCGTGTATCAATTATCTTACAGCGACCCGGCGCCGCCCCAGCTTCGCCGCCCCGGCGCTGCCCTCCAAGTTCAAGCTTCCTCTCGGAGTCCGAAGTTCCTCTTCCGCTCTCAAATTCGAGCGCCCGCAGCCTGCTAGCGCTAGCGGATTCGAGCAATCGGCGGCGGCCATTGGCGTTGGTCGATGATGGTGGCGGGAATGTGCCGAGTGATCCTCGGTACGGGGACCCCTGGGGAGATTAGGGGCTCGTGCATGATCTGACAGACGCTTCTATATATATATATAGAAATCAAAGATTAAGATGGCTAGGACTCGCACTTAGTGGGGTGAAACTCCTCACCGGGTACAGCCCTCGTGAAGGTTCGAGAAAGTCCGGCGGCAGTTGCCCAGGTGGCGCCGTTTATATATATAGCTAGCGCGACGCGTACGCTTCGGGGCTACTGAAATCGACACTGTGACAACGTCGCCGCCGTGCTGACGACCGGGCGTGCGCAGCCGCCGGCGCTACATCCAACGATGGACGGAGACTGGATTACGTACGCGGACGGCGCGGTAACTCGTAACTCTGTGCTGGCGCGCGCATGGAGCCTAGTCCCGACACGGCCCAGCCACGGCGTAATTTTCCGTCTAGGCCTAGGGCCGGCTCGCCCTCCCAGCGCCGCCCGATCGCGATCGTAATCGTACTGATCGCACAGACCTCTCGCAGGAGCATCTTCATCCGCTACGGCACGGGCGTGGACGCGAAGCGCCTGCTCGGCTCGTAGCTAGCTAGGCTCCCATCCCCTTTTCCCCATCAGGGCACCAGTCCCTGCGGGTTACGCTCTCACCCAAACAGCACGGGTACAGTTAAAGCGCTGTAGGTAGGAGGTCCGGCGCGCCCGTAGCTTAGAAAGAGCAGTTGCCCGAGTGGCGAAAAAGAAATGGTTTCGCGACGCGACTTCCGCAGCAGCACAAAAGTCCAAAATGGCCGTGCCCGACCAGCTCAGCCGATTGGCAGACCCCCTTTTATGAGTTGTTTGCTCACAGGACGCGCCCCACGACGCCTGGAATTTGCTACACAAACTATTCTACCTGGAGTTGAACAACTGCAATCTAGGTATAGGGGTAGATTGGAGTATTAGTGCCGGAGTAGGGGGTGCACTCCAAGGGCCCTAGCTATAGCATCAGCTAGACAAGAATTACGATTACGATCAGCTCCAAGCATCAGCTAGACAAGAATTACGATTACGATCAGCCTGGCCCGCATGGCGGGTGGCCATGCGCATGCACAATTGGACTGTTGGGGCCCACCAGTGATAATATCGCTCTTTATACATTTCACTGTTAAACGTTTGGCCGGTCCCTTGTTCAAGAAAAGAGCAATATATCAGCTCCAAGCATCACTGAGTCAGCTAGACAAGAATTACGATTACGATCAGCTCCAAGCATCAGCTAGACAAGAATTACGATTACGATCAGCTCCAAGCATCAGCTAGACAAGAATTACGATTACGATCAGCTAGCTCCAAGCATCAGCTAGACAAGAATTTAGAGTTAGCATCAGCTCCTGCGGCGGCTGGATCGAGTTATATCTTCCCATGTAGACGTCTCAGGTTGGGATTGTAGATTACTTTTATTTCAATTCAAGATCCAAATATACCCTGAATGAAGGTCCTCGCCCCCGTCGTCGATTTTGGGTTTCACGTACTATGATATGATATATCACGAAAGCTAAGACGTCCTAATTATGCAGACGCCCCAATCGTAATCGATGATGCTTATTTGGCGCAGGTTCCGGCAGCTCCTGCAGCACGCCGTTCGGCGGCACCCCAAGGACGAGGACCCGCCATGCACGCTCCAGCTCGTCTGCGAGCTCGAGGCCTGGACCTCGAAGACGTGCGGGATGTGCGGCAAGATCAACTACACGCTCGGCTCGAAGAGGGTCTTCGAGTGCCGCCCCGGGTGCGGCTTCCGGGCGGACCGCGACGGCGGCGCCGCGCGGTGCGTGTTGTGTCTATACACGCCTATACACAATCGCTGCTCCCCCCGCCTAGTCCCGACACGGCCTATCCACGGCGTAATTTTCCGTCTAGGGCCGGCTCGCCCTCCCAGCGCCGCCCGATCGCAATCGTAATCGTACTGATCGCACAGACCTCTCGCAGGGGCATCCTGATCCGCTACGGCACGGGCGTGGACGCGAAGCGCCTGCTCAGCTCGTAGCTAGCTAGGCTCCGATTCCCTTTTTTCCATCAGGGCACCAGTCCTGCGGGTTACGCTCTCACCCAAACAGCACGGGTACATGTACAGTTAAAGCGCTGAGGTAGGAGGTCCGGCCGCGCCCGTAGCTTAGAAAGAGCATGTCCGCAATCGAATCGAATGCAACCCCCAATATTAATCGCCGAATCGTAATCGTAATCAAAGCTTATATAGATAATTAAGAGGTCTGGCCATAAGCTTCCGCCGTCCAACTAGTACTTGTTCTCTTCCCGGATCCCGGAGTCCTCAGATCTAGCTATAGATCTAATATATACTTATCATGAGGTCTAGATCTGGGAAATTAAAGCTTTAAGAACGTACGCGTGCTGGAGCTATCTGGGGCCGGGGTTGCAGACGGGCTGGGGAACTGCTTAGGCCTGTCCCAGGCCAGGACGCGCATTTGGACACGTACTCCCGAGTTCCGGCTACAGGTGTGGGATGTGCTCACGTGCACCAAGGACAGCCTAATCGTAATCGCAGATATCGATCAAAGACGAACCTTGCTACGCATACGTGGTGGTACCCCAGGTACCTGCTGAGGGGGTAGAACTCCTCACCGGGTACAGCCCTCGTGAAGGTTCGAGAAAGTCCGGCGGCAGTTGCCCAGGTGGCGCCGTTTAGACGTCTATATATATAGCTAGCGCGACGCGTACGCTTCGGGGCTACTGAAATCGACACTGTGACAACGTCGCCGCCGTGCTGACGACCGGGCGTGCGCAGCCGCCGGCGCTACATCCAACGATGGACGGAGACTGGATTACGTACGCGGACGGCGCGGTAACTCGTAACTCTGTGCTGGCGCGCGCATGGAGCCCGGTACTCAGCTCGAGCAGATGAAGAAGAAGCTGCTGTCCGCGGGCGAAGGCGAGAAGCCAGTTGCGGGCTGCAAAGTGCGCGTTCACTACACGGGAACGCTCCTCGATGGGACAAAATTCGACTCCTCGCGCGACCGCGCCGAGCTTTTCGAATTCCAGCTGGGAAAAGGCCGGGTGATTCGCGGATGGGATGAGGGCGTCGCGACGATGCAGGTACGGGAGCTCCACTTGACCCCGAATTCAAGAAGGACTGGCGAAGTCAAATTCGAAGCCAGCCTAAAACCAATTTAGAAACAAGCGGGCAGTGTACTCTCGGCGCATTGGGCTCATGTTGTCGGCGCATTGGGCTCATGTTTCGCCAGGTGGGAGAGCGGGCCACTTTCATCCTTTCCCCTGAGTATGCTTATGGAAAGACCGGCAGCCCCCCAAAAATGTGTGTGTTGAAGCATTTTTGATGAGGCCGGGTCTTCATTCGGATTCGAGGCCGAAAAGCCGAGGCTTTGATTTTCGCTCTGACAACTGCGACAGCCCGCCGGATGCTGCTCTTCAGTTCGACATCGAACTTTTCGAGATCGTGAAGCCGGAGCCCGGGTATGAAAAAGAAACCTGGGAAATGAGCCCTGATGAGAAGATTGATGCAGCTGAAAAGCGGTGTGCCCGCTCGCCCCGCCACTAGCTATATAGCCTCCTTAACCCTTACCCCTTGACTCATAGGAAGGACCTTGGAAACAAGTTCTACAAGGAAAGCGCTTTCGCGGAAGCTGCAAAGCGATACGACGCCGCTGTCCAAGTGCTTGAGACGGACTACGATTTCTCGGACGAGCAGAAGTCGAAGGCGGCAGCCCTCAAATGTTCCGCTCTCTTGAACCTTGCCCAAGCAAGGCTGAAGGTGCAAACCATCTCGTGGATCGTTTCTGAATGAACTTACGTTACCCTCTTATTAGTTGAGCGAGTTCCGCGAGGCCGAAACTGCTTGCTCGAAGGCCCTTTCGATGGACGGAAACAGTGTGAAAGCGCTCTTCCGGAGGGCACAAGCCCGGAGCAATAATGGAGATTTTCACGCGGCCAAAGCAGATCTTCTGGCTGCTGCCAAAATTGACCCTCAAAACGGTGATATCAACCGTGAGCTTGCAGCAGTTCAAAGCAGAGAGCAGGCATACAAAAAAAAGACGGCAGAAATGTTTGGGAAAATGTTTAAATAGAAAAAAGTCTTCCTTGCAAATAGGTTGGACAGGAATACGGCCCGGAATCAGAGTTGCGATTACGACCGGAATCAGAGTTGCTAAGTTAACGTTGCGATTACGATCGGAATCAGAGTTGCTAAGTTAACGTTGCGATTACGACGTTCAACTTTCGTCCAACTTTCGTCCAACTTTCGTCCAACTTTCGTCCCACTTTCGTCCAACTTTCGTCCAGTTGCGATTACGATCGGAATCAGAGTTGCGATTACGATCGGAATCAGAGTTGCTAAGTTAACGTTGCGATTACGACGTTCAACTTTCGTCCAACTTTCGTCCAACTTTCGTCCAACTCGTCCACTTTCGTCCAACTTTCGTCCAGTTGCGATTACGATCGGAATCAGAGTTGCTAAGTTAACGTTGCGATTACGACGTTCAACTTTCGTCCAACTTTCGTCCAACTTTCGTCCAACTCGTCAACTTTCGGCGTAATTTTCCGTCTAGGCCTAGGGCCGGCTCGCCCTCCCAGCGCCGCCCGATCGCGATCGTAATCGTACTGATCGCACAGACCTCTCGCAGGAGCATCTTCATCCGCTACGGCACGGGCGTGGACGCGAAGCGCCTGCTCGGCTCGTAGCTAGCTAGGCTCCCATCCCCTTTTCCCCATCAGGGCACCAGTCCCTGCGGGTTACGCTCTCACCCAAACAGCACGGGTACAGTTAAAGCGCTGAGGTAGGAGGTCCGGCGCGCCCGTAGCTTAGAAAGAGCAAATAGGTTCTTTGAATATGCGCCATGCATGAATTTTGAGGGAGGCAGTGGTTCAAACCAAAGCAAAAAAAAACGCGATGCCACCGTGGCACAACCGCCGTGCACGTGCGGGCACCTGCAGCTGTAGCTCTAGATCTGGCTAGCCAGAGTGTCGGCGGGGAGGCGCATTACACTCAGGCCAGCTCCACGCAGGGCCCGGCCGGCCAGCTCGCTGATGGGCTGGCCCAGTACTAGTGCACGTGGGCCCACGTGCACGGCCACGCGTACGGGGCCGCAGTGCACATCCCACGTGCACACTTGCAGCCCACGTCTTTAGTACGTGTCGACGTCCAAATGCTATACATATAAGCACAGCCCGGCGGCCTTGGCATTCCGAGGAGGGCATCCACACCACGTACCCACGTGCACAGCACACGCATTTCTAATTCTTGACCTTCCTATATACTAATTCTTGACGAATGCAGTCAATCGCCGCGTACCCCCAGCCCGAGAGCGGCCCTAAGCGGGTCTGAGCGGCTGAGTCGGAGAGTCACTGAGAGAGCGTTGGATTACTCGCGGGGTGCACTGTCGGCGGAGCAGCGGCTTACTTCAAGCTGCATAAAGGTGCGCACATAGACCCAGACAAGCCCACGCGTACACGCGCACGATTACGACCGCACCGAATTACGACCGAGAAGCCCTTGAAGGTCTAGAATTACGATCGTCTGGACTGTTTGCTACGATCGGAAGAATGACGATCGCTAGAGTCAAATTACGATCGCTAGAGTCAAAGACGCGTGGCCGTCGAGGCGCTGGCCCAGACAGGCAGAGCAGAGACGGCGGTGTACCCCCCGACGTGTCGCCCTCGCGCGTACGTGTCCTGATAGGGAGCAGGTCAGTATGGGAAGGTCAGGTTTGTTTCCTGTATGAGATCCTACGTCTCGGGTAGGGTCTTCATACGGGTTGTTATTTTCTTTTTTTGAGAGCAATATGTTTATCACCACCCAGACTCGGTTTCGAGTCCTGGGAGTGTCTTTTACTTGCTCTCTCTCTCACGTGTCCGCGGGGTCGATCAACGTGCGCGGCGTAGGTATCTGGCAGTCCACGCGATTGCTCGCCGACGTCAGAAAGCCAGAATCAGGTCGCGTCAGAGAGCGAAATGCTCCAAGGAATCAGGTCGCAGCTCGCGTCGTTCTTCGCGGGGTGCGCTGTCGGCGGAGCTGCGGCTTACTTCAAGCTGCATCAAGGTGCGGACATAGACCGCGCTCGGCGGCGACGGATTAACGTGCGCGGCGTAGATATCTGGCAGTCCACACGAGTGCTCGCCGATATCATCGAGCGCGGCCCGCCCGCCGCGCCGCGGCCCGCTCGAGAATGAAGAAGCGTACGCACATATTTGATTCGTCGTAAATCGATTTACTGGGTCGTAAATCGATTCACTGTGTACAATGTTTCGCAGGATCGGGAAGCACAGCTCGTCAGAACAGCTAGTCGAGATGTTGTCGATCGCGTCTGAAATGCATCATTGAGCGCGGCCCGCTCGAGAATGAGTTGCCAAAAAACTATGGATGCGCTTTTGCAATTCAGTTCGCGCCCAATGCTCGAAGCTGACTTCAAATTAGAAAGGGCAGGGGTGCTCTTCCCACGGCAGCAAAAGCCACGCTACGTGCTGGAACCCGGAATGCACCGGGCCCTTAGGGGGAAACAATAGAGCAGTGTCAGAGTTGCGATTACGATCGGAATCAGAGTTGCGATTACGATCGGAATCAGAGTTGCGATTACGATCGGAATCAGAGTTACTAAGTTAACGTTGCGATTACGACGTCCAACTTTCGACGCATCCTGATCCGCTACGGCACGGGCGTGGACGCGAAGCGCCTGCTCAGCTCGTAGCTAGCTAGGCTCCGGATCCGATCCCCTTTTTTCCATCAGGGCACCAGTCCCTGCGGGTTACGCTCTCACCCAAACAGCACGGGTACAGTTAAAGCGCTGAGGTAGGAGGTCCGGCCGCGCCCGTCGCTTAGAAAGAGCAGTGTCACAAGCCCGTTTGCGAGGGCCTCCTCCCAAGAGGGAGGCAGCGCTAGCCTTCTTGTTGAAGGGGCAGCGGGTGTAGGCCCTGAGGGCTGTCCTCCGAATCGCAGTCAGGAGTGCGTGGTCGCTGAGCAGTCGGATAGGGACCCCGGGGTCGGCAGGTGCCTCTGGTGCAGGCTGCCCACCCGGCAGGTCTCAAGGGCTACTAGGCTCAGCGGCTAGCTAGCCCGTAGGAATTTCGGCCGCCACCCCAAGACGACAGCCACCACCCTGAGACTCTGACACAGCTAGTGTTGGCGTGGAATGTTGGCCACAGGGGCCCTGATGCTACAAATAAAAATAAATTGCTGCAAAAAAATTACGCCTTCTGACTCTTATCACTCATCCTGCGCGGCCCATCACTCATCATCATGCGCGGCCCCTCATGATCACTCATTCGACGCACTCATACTTGATCTTTCGACTGAGCTGATAGAGCTGAACCGCCTCGTTTGATCCATGGCACGCAAAGAGGAGCATGTTGCGCGGCTGGACCTTCCAAGCGAAGCGCATGAACAGAAGGCTGTACACGCACAGTGCTGCGGACGGACCATGGTGGAAGGTGGTCAGCGGCACGGGGCACGGGCAGAATGCGCGCTCACTAGATGGGTCCTGCGGTGTCACGGGCAAGGTGCGAGCGTCGCTATACAGGTTCCGCTCTAAACAGAACGCGCACCGGAGGTCATGGGGCCCGAGATCTGATCTTCGGGCTTCTGCATGTCAACGAGGCCAGCGACGACGAACCCCCAGTTCGCGAGAGGGCCCCAGAAGTGCGTGCTCACTGCGATGCACGGCCAACGCATCAGCCGCGGCGACAAGAGCGCGCCCCCGAACTGCGACGCCATCAAGCGCGCGTGCCCGGCGCTCTGCTGGCCCCCATTAGTATCGAAACCGACGCACTGAAGTAGTTCCGCCATTCAGGGGTCAGAAGACGGCTCGCCATCTTCGCCCAGCGTCGAGCGTTTATTTGGGTACGCGTCGAAGGCCGGTCAGACGGATCAGACCGCTAGCGATCTATGGTGCGTCGTCGCTGCAACAACGCAATCGGATGCTCACACGCGTTCAGGCGGAAGAGCAGCTCGTACTGCGGGTTCCGCCGGCGCTGGCGGAGCGGCTGCGGGAGGCGATGCGCAGAGGCGGCGACATGAACGCGGACTTCACCTTCAGCGAGGGTGCGCGCCCACGAGCGAGCATCGTCGCGCACCTCGAGCCGTGAACAGGTGGTCGAGTTGGACAGTTCCGCTTCAACGAAACTACTTTGCAGTGCCATCTTGTGGACCTGCCATGTGTTGTCGAAACGCACAAAGTGTACGACAAGGGCACGCTTCTGAAGAGCTCGGATATCGGCCAGATGATAGTCGTACATGAGGACGGCCCGGGTGCATGGGATGGGGAGTGGAAGGACGGCCTGACGTCTGCCAGTCGGGACATCCGCAGGAGACGGTGGCGTCCAAGGCAGAAGATTGATGTGGGTATCTTTTCATATTTGTCTGCAGTTCGTGTCTGATGAAGCTCCCAGCAATCTCTCCTCGCCCAAACTCAAAAACACCTTCTGCGGATCATGAACAAGCAAGCAAACGACGGAATAGGTGCGGAGTCTTTGAGATCGATTGTTCTTTTGCCGTGATCCGGTGCTCCAGAGTACGAACTTGTCGAGGAAGACATCAGTGCCAATGCTTCCGCAAGAAAGAAGAAGAAGAAGAAAAAGTGCCCAGTCGACGCTATGTCACTTGGTGAGTATATAAAGTGAACAAGCCTTATCCCTCTTGCTGACAGAATGCTTTGCTGAACTGATGTGCAGACGCATTGGTCGATGAGAGTAATCAGCCACCGGTGGCACCATCGCCCGCTCTTCCTCCTGTAAGTTTCGGAAACAACTCTCCCGGATTTTGTGTCGTGAATTCTTTAACAGGAAGATGGCATGGACCAAGTTGCCGCTGCAATACAGGGTCAATATGAGCTCATGCTTCCAGACACTGCCAGCACAGCTTCTGGAATTATGGCCGGTGCAGGAGAGACACCCGCTGCTCAGGCGTCGATATTATTAAAACGGAAGAAGAGCGTAAAGAGTGACTTGGGTACGGAAGGCATCATGCATTTCTCCGTATACCCTGATGGCTGCCAGATAACGCTGCTGCTGCATTGCCTACACATGAAGACTTATTGACGGGATCGGCTGCCTCAGGAGCAGAGTCAGTTTCAACACCCGCGGCACAAAGTAAACAGCTCGTTTCCGTGGAAGCACTGATTGCAAGCCTTCGCCTCAGCTCAGAGCAGGTTCTTGGTTAATGTCTGAGTTCATTGTTGCCAGGCTGAACATGTTGCAGCGCGCAGAGCTTGAAGCGGAACTGCAGAATCTTCCCGAAGAAGAGCAGAGGCGGCGAATCCGTGCAATCAGGAAAAAACGCAAAGAAGAGAAGCGGAAGTAAGTACTCCAAATGTACTCCTCCCTTTCTTTTATTGTAACCCCCTCTGTGTCTGAATCGCAGGCGAAAGAATGAGCGGCGCTTGAAAAAGGATCTTGCAGCAGCTGCAGTTTCGGCAAGTGGAGCAGTAGTCACTGATTCTTCAGCGGAACAACCTGCAGCACCAGAGCTCGCCCCTCTCGACCCTGATATGCAGATTCAAAGCGAGGTCTCTCTGGAAGGTGCCAAAACCAGCGAATTTCACAGCGAAGTCTAACGAGTGTAATGAAGATGCTGTTGCACAAGGGCTTCCGACTGAGGTGCAAACCGAGCATCAAGAACTTGGTGCTGTCTATGACGATGGAGGAGACCTGCTTCTTGAGAATTTGATTGTGCGAGTTGTCGTAAGTTTCACGTTAAGAAGCAGGATCTCATGCACCTCAGGACGATGCTTTTCTGACGGAGAAGCCCGCCATTGGGGAAGAGCCTGCATCAGGTTTCACTACCCCCTCTTGAAAAACCGCAGACAATTCCAACACAAGCGCATAGGTCATGACGATGAGCAAGTTCTGATGATCGGCATAGAGGGCCATGGCGATGCTATTGGTGAGGCCTTGGAAGGTGATGGGGCCGACAACAGCAACACAGCTCAGTGCGAGATGAGTCCAAGAACTCGTGAAATGTGCGATTTTTTTTGGTCTTCTTTTTCAATCATTTGGCATGAAGCTATATCAGGAGTGAAGATCTGAAACGACGAGTCTCTGCGTGCGAGGAGGGCATATCTTCAATCGAAAGCAAAATCGAGCAGCTTGCTTCCCATGCAGCATCGGCACCAAATCCCATCCTGAAGGTTATTCCCCTGTCACTGCTATACGGATTTTGTTGCCAAATTGGTCCTTGCAGAGCCGCTTTCTCCAACAGAAGGATGCACAGGAGAAACTCTTGGAGAAGGAGCGTGAGAAGCTGGAGACCCTCAAAGCGGAAGGTCAATTATAGAGTCATCATCCGGCAAAGCGCCTGCTCACCTTGAAGGCCCTTCGGTCTTCATGAGTTTCCCGGCACGCTTACAGCAGACTGGTCATTTTGTCAGACCGGGTTAGACGGGATTGGCAACTGAGTGTGACGGATTGGACGTAATCGTAATCGTAATCGTACTTGTACCCCATAATCTGTGGGCAGCTGCCCCTCAGCACCTCTAGATCTAATCGCAATCTCAGGACCTTGATCCTAGCTGGATCCTTATGCAATTTCATGCATAAATAAGGCCTCTGGTGGGCGACTCGTCCAGGTGGGCGACTCGTCCAGCAGTGGATCCCCAGCAGGCTGACGGCTGGGCGACTCCGGATCCGCCGAGGGAGCGCCTGCGCCACGAGCTCCGGTCACGCGCCGAAAGAACTCAATAAAGTATGCGCAAAATGCTCACTGCGCATGATGGCCCGGTACACGTAGCCGATCTGCGAGGATCTGAAAAAGTCGCGCGCTTTTTTCAAATCCGCCGGCGCCTTCGAGTCGAGATCGGCCGCGTAGAAGAACGAGGAAAGGTCTTTGCCTTGATGATCGAACTCGCGGAACAGCGCAACGGGCCCCGAGAGGCCGAGCTTCTCGACGACGGCCTGGCTGCCATTTTGTAGGAGATCAAACTCCGACAAAGATGCGCGCTTCTGGCCGCAATCGCTGATAAAGCTAATTTGACGAGTTGTACAGCCAAAGGGACGCGCGCCCAGTGCCGCCATCACAGGAACAACAACCCTTGCCCGCGTTTCGCCAAACTCAAACTGACGCACGGGGACCAGAAGTGATAGTATAGCATCCAAGAGCGTTCTGGAATGCCGCGAGACACTCCCCGCCTACCGACCCGCACCGCCCCCGCGGCCGCGTCGCGCAAGCCTCGTAGCGCGGGCGCCCAGCGAGCAGCAGCGGCATCTCCCTGCCTGCAGGACACTATTGAGCGCAGGCGGTCAACCTATGAGCTGACGGCTATCGGGCAGCGCAGGCAGGTGTGGCTTTTCAAAGTCGCCGCTAACGGTCACATTGCACTGAGCGATCGTAATCGTACTCTCGCAGGGGCATCCTGATCCGCTACGGCACGGGTGTGGACGCGAAGCGCCTGCTCAGCTCGTAGCTAGCTAGGCTCCCATCCCCTTTTCTCCATCAGGGCACCAGTCCCTGCGGGTTACGCTCTCACCCATAGGGGTACGCCTTGAGGGTTTGGTCGTCCTTGACAAGGTACCCTTGACCGGAGGTCGCCCTTGAATAAGGGCCCTTAAGGGTTCCCCATACAAAAAATGCGCCATACAAAACGTGAAGCGAGCTCGAGAGCAACTCAACTCAGAGCTATAAACTCGATCAGATACATGATCTACTACCTTGCACTCAATCTAGACAACGTTTATTGGTCAAAACTAAGCTGTTTTCCACCAATCTGGTCTGCGTAGGGGGGTCATGGGGTACCGGTGCACATGCTCTCCCATACAAATTTTTTGTATGGCGAACCCTTAAGGGGCCCTTGATGCGAAGTCCACCCTTGTCAAGGCACCCTTGACCGCCCAAAAAGTGGCCTTGACCGCAAGGGCTACCCTTGCAAGGCATAGCCCTACTCACCCAAACAGCACGGGTACAGTTAAAGCGCTGTAGGTAGGAGGTCCGGCGCGCCCGTCGCTTAGAAAGAGCAGTATAGACCTAGACTCTATTCCACTAAGTACGAAGTACGGAGCCTATAGACCTCAACCGTAATCGCAACCCCCAGATAGCTCCAGCTGATTAGCATTTGGACACGTACTTAATACGCACGTATGCCTAAAGCTAGCTAAGACGTGCACATCTCCATTAACGAGCAAAGAGAGAACCGAGACTTCTTAGCGCTGAGCCCAGAAAATCCGCGGAGCCTGCCGAGGCTTGGTTGAGGGTTCGTCCAACGAGAATGACGTCATCTACACGGCGATCCAGAAACCGCCACGTATCCTCGAAATTCAATGAGTAGTCCGTCAACATGTACAACTCTGTTGCCGTGTAAACGCCAGCGAGGAGTCCACGCTTTGTATACCAGTTGATCTGTGAAGTCGTGAGAATTTCGAAATCAAGCAGGAAGGGTCAAGAAAGAGCTCACATCGACAGCTGAATCGCCAGCGTAATGCCACATGTCATCCACAAGGAATGCAAGTTCCTGGGCTGCATCGGGGGCGTTCTGGGGAAGCGCAAGTGTCGCCATTGCCTGCCGTGCGGTTGCCAAGAGAGAATGTGAGCATCGAAGACGAGGAAAGCACCTGGGGCCAAGAGCTGATCAGAGGTGACATCATCTCGAGGCGGATGCGGACAGCGGTCTTAATGCGATCTCGCACTTTCAAGCTGCGCACAGACTGAGCCACTGCAGTACGGGCAGGCTCGAGGCGCGTGCACGCACGACTGCAGGTCACGGTGTTGTAGCTGGCGTGAGAGTTCCCTGTTGCACTTGCGCACAAAAAACAAGATGAGGTCCCCTCCGCCGCGCGGGAACAGGCCGTGTGCCATATGGGAATACCCGAGCTCGGACGCCGCCGCCGCGAGCGCCTCTGTGGTCCAACCCATGCGCTGGACGAGGCCAAGAGCGCGCTCAAGAATGCGTTCTTTCGGATCCTGACCGGCGCCAGACGCATCGCCCGCCTCCCTGGCGTCAGCGTGTTGTTCCCGCGAGCGCTCGTCGGCGGCTGCGTTCCGATGGACGTAGCTGGTTACGTGCAGAGAGCATGATCCGTGGCGTGCGGCCAGCAGGCCACGACTCTTCGGGGCGCGCGCCGCAGCGGCGGCGCGGGTGCAGGCTCCGATTCGCCTCGCAAGCATGCAATTGAACAAACTCGGCCTGTGACACACGCGTCTACGGGTACAGCACACACTACGTGCATACGGCACGACTTCGACGCTGTGAACAAAGGGAGTGTCCTGGGGAACGGAGCCCCTCTATCCGGTCCACGCGCTAACCGGCGCCGCACAAGACTGTGGGCGGAAGCGGTTGGTGGTCAACCAACCGGAGGGAGAGCTAGCTAGCGCAGCTAATTCATCCTGCGATCGTAAAAATCGTAATCGTAATCTGCGCGCGAGAGCCACGCGTACGGAGCGTTAGCGATCCTGGGAGAGCCCAGATCTGAAGGCCATCGCACCTCGCGAGCTCGAGGATGACAGCGCCCGAGGACGCAGCGCCGGCGCCACGCACCGGCGCCGCCGAGCTGCATGCGCAGCTGCTCTCGCCCAACGCAGAATGCCGAGCTCGCACTCCTTGCGCACGCTTTTAAACGCGCTGAAACGCAACCGCCGCGCGCTGAAACGCAACCGCCGCAGCTGACGCGGCAGGGCCCTGCAGCGGCAGCAGCAGCCGAGCAGCAGCTCAGCAGCAGCTGAGCAGCAGCTCAGCAGCTCAGTCTGGGGGTATAGGATTAGTCGATCGAGGCGCTTGTGAGCGCAGCGCTTGAGAGCGCTGCACCCCTTAGCTGCGTGCGTCGGGCGGCTGCGGCAACGGGATACGCGCTGTTGCTGGGACGTGTCCCGACTGCGCGGCTCTAGCGCTACAGATGTCAGTGATCCTCGCAACCGCGGGCTACGACCACACAATCCGCTTCTGGCAGGCGCCGAGCGGGATCTGCCACCGTATCCTTCAGTACGCAGACTCGGTGTGTGCCCCATGCTATCTCTCAGTCGTCTTTCGCCGAGACGAGCGTGCAGCAAGTGAACAGGCTAGAGATTACGCCCGACAAGCAGTATATCGCGGCGGCAGGAAATCCGCACGTTCGCCTCTTCGAAATCAACACGAACAACCCGAATCCAGTGCGCGAGCCTTGGCGCGGTTTCGTTTGCGGTCTGACCGGAAAGGCAGGTCAACAGCTTTGAGGGGCACACGAACAATATCACGGCGCTTGGATTTCAGAATGATGGCAAGTGGATGTTTACTGGCAGCGAAGACGGCACAGTCAAGCTCTGGGACTTGAGGCAAGCTTTACGTCGTTACCTCGATGCCACATGCATGCATTGACGGTGCGCAGAACACCAACATTTCAGCGCGAGTATGAGTGTAGAGCTCCTGTTACAAGTGTGGCTCTCCACGCCAACCAGGTTCAGCCAATAATCCCTGCGGTTTCAAGCGTTTTCACAATCTCCTATTCAGACCGAGCTCATCTCGGGTGACCAAAATGGCAACTTGCGTGTGTGGGACTTGACAGCCGACGCATGTAGTGTGGAAATGGTCTGCACTCTCCGAATTTGTGGTGGCCTGTAATACTGTTTACACAGGCTCCAGCGGGGGAGGTGGCAATTCGCTCAGTCTCCACTGCGCTAGATGGTACATGCATGACAGCAGCAAACAACAAAGGCACAGTGTTCCTGTGGACCTTCCCGCGGGCGGAGAAGCTCACTCCGGACGCCCCATGCGTCAGGCTACAGGCCTGTGAACAGATCATTCCAATCTCTCAAGTCAACTGACAGCACTCCAGGCCCATGATACATATATATTGAAATGCCTTCTTTCTCCAGATGCGAAGTGCGTCTCCTCAACGTTATAGTTCCTTGAATGCGGTCATTCTCACCCCTTTGACAGGTTGATGGCGACCACATCAGCAGATCATAGTGTCAAACTCTGGAATGTCGAAGATCAGAGTTTGGAAAGACAGCTGCTGGGTCACAAGCAATGGGTTTGTTTTCTTTTCGGCCTGATGAGGCAAAACTGCAGCTGACAGGAATCTAGGTTTGGGACTGTGTCTTCTCTGCAGACTCTGCATACCTTGTGACAGCATCTTCGGACAACTCCGCCAAGCTCTGGGATTTGTCACAAGGAGAGGTAAAAGTGCCCCGACTCTGTGCTCCAGTCTCCACTCAACTGGCACTCTCCACAGACAATTCGACACTACACTGGCCATCACAAGGCTGTTGTCTGTGTTGCTTTGAATGATTCTGCCCCTGAAGGCTGAAGGATTTAGGTTTAGTCGATTGCGATTATTTGGACACGTCCTCAAAACGCAAGTCCGGGCTACAAGTGTGGGATGCACTGCGGCCGCCGCGGCCGTGGGCCCAGCCCACCAGGGAGCTGGCCGGGCGGGCCCTGCGTGGCCCCGTAAGGAGAGTAATGCGCCCTCCCGCAGACACTCTGGCTAGCTAGAGCTACAGGTGCCCGCACGCCGGGTGCTTGTGGCGGCGGGGGTTGTCTTGGGGCGGTGGCGGGAGCCCCTACGGGCCCTGGGGGCCCGACATGGAGTCAGCCTGCGGTCGGCGCCGGGGGGGGGCGCGTCATGCCAGCCAGCCAGAGTGTCCGTGGGGAGGCGCATTACTCCCCTTAGGGGGCCACGAAGGGCCCGGCCGCGGGCCAGCTCGCTGGGGGGCTGGGCCCGCAGTCCGGACCTGGCGGCCGCAGTGTACCCACACTTGTAGCCCGGACTTGCGTTTTAAAGTTTAATGCCTTTCCAAATGCTAGAAGGTCTATGGCCCAGCGCCGCCCCCTCCAGCTTTGCGGGTTATGCTCTTCTCCCTCAAAGGCATGGATCGTTTCGTTCGAGTGCGGAGTACTGCTCGGCGGAGTCCCGTGCACCCGAACCTTAAGAATAGAGCAGGTTGCTACAGTGCGTAGTTCGTGTCCAGATGCTTTCACAATTGAAACTGCTAACTCTCGTAGGTGGTAGACAGATGATAGAGATTGAAATTGGGGATCCAGCTACCAGAGCTTGAAAACGTACTTCGCGACAACTGCAGCCGCGACGACCAACAGGGGAAGGGCGATCTTGGAAAGCCCAGAGGACTCGGTCCCCTCTGGCTTTGACCGCTTGACGTCGTCCTTTTTCGAGCTCGCCCCACTGGGGCCATTGTAAACTCCGATGAGATACTTCTCGAGCATCTTGCGAGCCTCGTCGGAGTGCCCCACGTCGTCGAAGTCCTGCGTCGCGTCACGCCCTGCGGTCGCGTCAGCGAGGTCCTGCAAACTGCAGTTGCCACCAAGGCCGAACCGGTCGAATCCAGCATCACCTCGGGGCCGCCGGGATGCTCATCCATGAACGGCGTCACATCGTAGACCTAGCCGCACAGACAACCTCGCACGGGTCGAAGAAGGCGGCATGGGGGCTGCGCGCGGACCTTCCCGTTGATGGCGAGCCAGCAGTCGTTCTTCGTCCGGTGCTTCTTCAGCTCTGGCGGCGGAGCGCGCGAGAGTGCCGACGGTTAGACGCGCTTCGCGATATGCGCGCATCTCGAGCTACAAGCGCTGCAGCTCGAACCTTCAACGGTGAACTCGCGGGCGGTCGCCATTTGCAAGGGACCAGGTACAGCTCCCTGCGTTCGCAGTCGGGGGCCGTCAGAGACCTGGGGTTCGAATCCGGGCGGGGCCGCGCCCCGCAGCCCGCCTGACGTCCGCCCGTCGCCTGTTGACGGTCCAGTGGGGCGGGCGTGTCGCGGAGGGCGTGCATCCGGCGCTGTGGGCGCCGCTGTGGGGGCAGGCACGTGGCCGCCGGATGCCGGGCCTGGACAGCGTCCGCGCCTCTGGTACGCAGCTCCTCCTCCTAGCTATAGCCTGCTCCTCATCCTGCCCGCCCCCCACCGGCGCCCCGGCTCTGGAGCTGGTGGATGCCGCACGATAGAGAATCCGCTCCCTCGCCGGCATCGGCGACGTCCGGCCGGATCCGCGCCCTCGAGCGCCAGGGCCTACTGAAGAACTGAAGAACAGCGGCTGCGGGGGACCGCTGGCTAAGCCTGGCTTGCGGGTGAACGAAATGTAGCGTACCCTGGTCGGAGGACCAAGTTCCGACCAACTCCGACCAAGTTCCGACCAACTTCCCGAGCCCAAGTTCCGCCCAAATCGCCCACTTAACTCTGGTCCCTTAGACCTTAGAGCTTGGCCTTCACTCTTCGACCTATGCGCATTTCGCGTTTCCCGAGCCACGGCGCTCGCCGTGCATCAAACTCAGCATGACGGTGTGTTGCGGATGCTTTCGACGCCGTCGCGGTCCGCCGCCGACGGATGCGGATCCGGCTGCGCCGGCAGAGCCGGTCCCGGCTGCTCCGCCGCCTCCTGTATCGATACAGGCCGTTAGCTTCGCCAGCGCTGGCCGCGATACCCCCAGCGAGCCCGGCCCCCGAGGCCAGCGTGCAGATTCAGCGAGCGAAGCGTCGGCCGAAGACGACGTCGCCCCTCCTCGGCGTTTCCCCATCGTAGTTATCCGCTCTGCAGCAGAGAACAGAGCGGAGAAGACAGCTACCGCTCCGCCGCTTCCGTCGCTCGCCCCACCGCCCCCGAGTCTCGGCTCCAAAATTCCTCGGGGGCGAGAGACTGAGACTGAGCTTAAAAATAGACCCGTTGAGCTCTCGTTCGATGACCTCTTAGCCGCCAGTTCCGAGCCAGCGCAGCCTTCGAATTCAGACATGGCCCGTTCGTGCGCCACACCGCGAGCCGCGACCTCCTTCTGCTCTGATGGTCGTCCGCCCCTCCCTGCAGGCTTCGGGGCGAGGACGGGGACGGGGGTCTGGGCGCTTCGGAGGGCGCTGAGGTATGCTTGAAGGACATTTTTGGGTCACCACCACCGACACCGGGAAGAATCGATCTCGAAGCTCGCTGCACTCCGCGAAATCATGGCACACCTTTAAAGTTATCGACACAGAGCGCCTCGCAGCCTTCGTCCGTCCTAATCCCCCCCCCCCCCCCCCGATGGTGGTCCTCCTGCTCCTCCTGACGGTCGTCCGCCCCCCCCCCCCCCCCCCCCCCCCCCCCCGCCCCCTGCCCCCCCTGCAGGCGTCAGGGCGACGACGAGGACGGGGCCCTGGGCGCTTGGGAGGGCGCTGCTGCGCGCGAGGAGGTATGCTTGAAGGACATTTTTGGGTCACCACCACCGACACCGGGAAGAATCGATCTCGAAGCTCGCCACACTCGGCAAAATGATGTTGTCTTCGGCTAGGCTGACCCTCTGATCGAATCTTCATATTCGGTTTTGCCGGACAACGGGTTCGGGTCATGCTTCCGTGGGCCTGAAACATCGTGTCTTTCCGTGCCTCGTACTGGCGCGGCGCGACCAGCACGGCGACCGCGCCAATCCAGAGCGGCGTGTACGCCAGGACGAAAAGCTCGCCAGAACGCTTGCTCGGATTGCTGGAGAGCCCCAGCGCGGGCCCTCCTCATCTCTGGAGCTTGTGCGCGCCACGTTCGCCACTGCCGCTGCATTCGCAAAGACCGCAACCATCGTGTGAAGCGAATTTGCGCGATCATCGGATTGTCCTGATCAGTGCTACGGTAGGGATGGCTGGACCTCGACCATATTGCATGCGCATGCTCGACTGCGCCGTGCGGCCCTGCACGCCATCCCCTCTGGCATTTCTGACGCTCCCTAACCCGCCACCCGCCTGCGATTTTGGGCTCAGCAGGTGCAGACAAGGCCAGGGCTTTGATACGGACCTGCAGCTGGGGGCTTTTGATCTGGATCTTGGGGCTTGGATTTGAAGAACGGAAGAGCCTTAGGGCATGGCTCGCACGCCTTCAATATTTAATCTCTATCCGACTGAGCCCTTGGACTGTCGACCGCTGCGCGGGGTACTTCAAATATACTAGCGAATATCAAGGAGAGGAGCTATACATATATAGATCTGGAAGGATCGAGAGGAGGCCTTCAATTCGATCATCGGATCCCCCCCCCCGCCCCAGGCCCCTATATATATAGCTACTAGTACTAGGCTAGGCCTCGAGGTCGAGCTCGAGCTCGCGCGCTCGATCCCCCTTTTTATACGTATAAGCGTAGCTCGAGCTCGATCGAGCTCATGCATGCACATGCTGAGCAATCAAATTGCGCCTTGCGTGACTCGGGTTCGAATCCAGCCAGTCTCTTTTGCCTGATTGCGCCGGCCTGCGGGACTCATGAAGCGGAAAGCGGATGGCGAACCCGAGCTGGACTTGCGCGAGGCGCCGCTTTACGACGAGGACGCCGCTGGGCCGGACGTTCGCACGGAGGAGGTGCACGGCAGCGCGTGCGCGCGCGTACGGCGTCGCTGAAAACGAGCGGGTCTCGTGCGCAGGATATCCTCCAGCTCCTCGAGCAAGCGCCGGCCGTGGAGGCGCTCGATCTCTTTGGGTGCTCCCGCCTGGCGCCTTGTCGCGTTCGAATCGAGAGATCAACTCTAGCGCAGGCTCAAGAAGCAGGTCCTCGCCTTCGAGAGGAAGCTCACACGCAACCAAGAGATGCGCGTGAAGTTTCCGGACCAGGTCCGTTGGCTTCATGAAGCCAAGTCGCTGTTGCTCTTTTCGTAGCTGACGCGCCTCCGCAGCCGGACAAGTACGTGCAGGCTGAGCGTGCGCGAGCGCACCGGTTTGTTGAATCGCCGCCACAGATTTGTCGACTCCGAGGTTGAGCTACACGACGAAATCAAGAAAATGCATGTCGTCGCCGCGTCGCCAGAGCTTTTTGCGGATCTCGTGGAGCTCAACGCCACTCAGTCCATCACTGGCCTGCTTGCTCACGAGAACACCGGTGAGAGCTCGAGGGTTCATTTTCAGGAGGTGAAATCACGCATTTCAAATGGCCAACCAGATATTGCTGGCGATGCGTTGGAGCTACTGCAGGAGCTCACAGAGCCAGACGCAGTTGCTAATCTGCAAGACTCGGCTGTTCGTGCTGCCCCCCTGTGCTTTCGGGTTTACACCTGTTTTCCCTCACCATCCCCGCCTCGTATCGGCCATCAACAGGTTCTCGTGGATGCACTGCTTGCAAACAATGTTGTCGAACTTCTTGTTGAGAATCTCAAGTAAGCAATGGATTTTGACATCGGACTGCCAGAAACTGACCATACGTTATAGGCGCCTGGACGAGGGCAATGAGTCCGATGCCAAGGCAGTCCACAACTCTCTCGTGAGAACCTGCTGATTCGGTGTTCTTTGGCAGTGTGTTTTGACCAACTTCGCCAGAACATTATCGAGAACATGATTGAGGTCAAGCCGGAAGTAACGAGTATCGTGTGCCAAGTACGGAGCTATTTCGTTTCGAGTGCACTCGTCAATGGTTCCTAACTTAGCCAAACAGAAGACCCCATTGATGAAATGGTTGATTGGGAGGCTTCGTGTCCGCGAATTTGATCAGAACAAAGTAAAGCATGTGTGTCTCACCATTGTGATTGCTCATAACACATGATCAGCTCTACGCCTCGGAGATTCTCGCCATTCTCTTACAGCAGTCCAAGGAGAACCGTGAGACTTTCTCGGACCCAGAGAAACTTGATCACCTTCTCCGATTGGTTGCAGCACGTTAAAGCCCTGCCCCTGCTTGCAGCCGCGCATTTGACCGTTGAGTAGGTCTACAAGAAACGAACACCTGGATCGAGTGAAGAGGAAGAGGTCATGGAGAATCTGTTCGACTGCGTTGCTGCTGCACTGTTGCATCCGCCTGTTCAGGTTTCGAGTTCAATGATATTTTCTGTGGTCGTGAAAACACAAACGTTTTCGAACAGGCAACGTTTATTGAATGCGAAGGCATAGAGCTCATGTTGCTAATCACCAAGTGCGCGATTTCAAAGCGCGTTTCCCGAAATATTCCATTTTCATGCTGACCATGCGTAGGGAGCAGCCGGCTGCTCGCCGCTGTACCTTAAAAGTGCCCAGCTTGAGCGCCCCCCCCCCCCCCCCTCCCCCCCTCCCCCCGCCCCCCTCCCTTCTCTCTCTTGATACATTTCATTTAATCTTAATTCGCGGCGGAGGTCCTGGATTTTGCTCTGCAAAGATGTGGAGGCGCATGTGAGCGATTCGTTGATGCTCTCGGGCTGAAGACGATCTTCTCGGCATATATGCAAAAGGCTCATTGCCGTCCTTTAACCTTTTCCAAGCTTGTGACTGTATCTACAGGGGAGCTATGCTCGGGTGAAGAAGAAGAGGTTTGCATCTTGTGGGAGCATTCAGACTATTCTGGCATACTAATGCCACAGAAGGAGCGATGAGGAAGGAGACGCAGAAGAGGAGCATATCGTCTCTTCGATTGCATCTCTTTTCATTCACCTGAAGGTTTCATGCGATGTGTTAGCCGCTCTTTTGCCAGAACTCATCTCCCATTCAGGGCCAGCGAATGGAGCGCCTTCTTGGGAAGTTTGAAGAGTCCGATTTCGAGAAGGTGAAGCCAAGAGGAGGTTGATACTGTGGAAGTTTGAAGTTGCTCTTTAACGACGCTCTTCAGATTGATCGAACAATGGATTTGTTCGACAAATTCTACCGGAGGGTTCAGGTGCGCTACCCGAGCTTTATTTCTATTAGTGTTCTAAAGCACTGCTGACTTAATTGAAGGAGTGCGAGAGTGAGTTTCTTAAGGATCATGGTAGAGAACTCGTGCGTTCTGCAGCACCGGGTTGAGTTTATATTGCTAATAATTTTGTGCTCTCACAAATTGGCACAGTCTGAGGAGGACAAGGTGGGTTGCATTGACTTGCAGTGCATTTTTGCAATATCTTGAATAGTTTCTGCAGGAGTACCTCTACCTGGAGAAGCTGGAGCACGGCCAGTTCACTCTGCAGAACATTGCTCTGGTCATCGCCCATGTCATCAAAGCAGACATGTCAGGGGTGAAAAATCAGTGCTTGTTGCATGTTTGCCTTGCTTACACTCAAGCAGGCTCGTGATCGCATTTTGATTCATCTGAAGCAGCATGACCGATCTCCTGTTATCATTAAGGGCATTATTCAGGGTACGTGTGAGCGGGCGGGGGATGTGGGCAACGCCATAGAGGCGCCACTTTCCTTGAACGTATCTACACACACCTGTGACATCTCACCAGAGCTTGTGGAGAACTTTGGGGATGCTGTTAGTGTGGACGAGCGTGAACGTCAGTTGGAGATGCTGCGAGAATTAGCCAATGTTCTAGCTGCAGTTTCGTCTCAATGAAGTGAGATCACAATCAAAGACGGCCTAGGGTAGGACGACTCGCATTTGGACACGTACTAAAACGCAGTTCCAGGCTACACTGCGGCCGCCGCGGCCGCGGGCCCAGCCCACCAGCGAGCTGGCGCTTTGAGGGCCTCCAGCTTCTCACGCTCCTTCTCCAAGAGTTTCTCCTGTGCATCCTTCTGTTGGAGAAAGCGGCTCTGCAAGGACCAATTTGGCAACACTGTGTGACAAAATCCGTATAGCAGTGACAGGGGAATAACCTTCAGGATGGAATTTGAAGCCGATGCTGGATGGGACTCTCCGGGAAGCAAGCTGCTCGAGGGGGGGGAGGGGGGGGGGGGGGGGGGGGGGGGGGGCGAATTCGAAAAAGGGGGTCAGATCGAAATCGAAAGGTAGGCCTAGGACGGACTGGGCTTGGTGGAAGGTCTTTGATTACGATTACGATTAGGGGTTGGACGGAAGTTGGACGGAAAGTTGGATGCAGCTGCAGTGTACATCCCACACTTGAACTACGGCCGCGGTAGCCCGGACTTGTGTCTTTAGTACGTGTCCAAATGCGATTATACGATCACGAATCCGACTGCGGCTAGCGCTAGCTAGCCGCCCGGCGGCCAGCTTTCAATTCTTGTCTACATTGCAGCTGAACGCAAGAAAAGCGCCCCGACACACTGTGACATTAGGATGTCCCTTTTCAAGTTCAACGGTTCAACGGTTTGGCATGGAGGTGAAAATTCACTGAACTTAAGTTGAAAGCTTATATACGTTTGGATAGTCACTGAGTGAAATTCCAAAATTGCAAGGAACCACCTTGCATTTAAGGTGCGTTTTTTGGCCCTATAAGGTGTACCTTGCCATGGCCAAGGTCGCAAGGTGTTAACGTTCAAGGTGAGGGCAAGGTCCGCCCATACAAAATTTTTGTATGGGAACAGCTGCAGCCAGGGCGGCCCACGTGCACGTCTGCCCCCTGCCCCCCCCGCCCCCCCCTCTGGCGCTGTAATGGTAGAAAACCGCCTAATTCAAGCCAATCGCGACAATTAAAGCTTAACTACATCTGAAGAAGCGATCAAGTGTTAGATATCGATGCAAGATTAGGTGTTGGATCGAGTCAATTGTAAGCTTGCTGCACGATTTGCATCGCGCAAAATTTCTATGGCGGGACCTTAAGGGAACCTTGCCATGGCCAAGGCCTAGGTGGCGAGGCGCTCAAGGTCACCTTGTCAAGGTGGCGAGGGGTACCAAGGATAGTCCCTACGTGCGAGGGTAGACAGTGTCACAGGCGCCGGCTGTGTGTGTGTGTTCAGTGCAATTGTGTTGTAAGACCGCCATGCGCGGCGGTTGCGTTTCAGCGCGCGGCGGTTGCGTTTCAGCGCGCGGCGGTTGCGTTTCAGCGCGCGGCGGTTGCGTTTCAGCGCGTTTAAAAGCGTGCGCAAGGAGTGCGAGCTCGGCATTCTGCGTTGGGCGAGAGCGCTAGCAGCTGCGCATGCAGCTCGGCGGCGCCGGTGCGTGGCGGCGCCGGCGGCGCTGCGTCCTCGGGCGCTGTCATCCTCGAGCTCGCGAGGTGCGACGGCCTTCAGATCCGTGGCTCTCCCAGGATCGCTAACGCTCCGTACGCGTGGCTCTCGCGCGCAGATTACGATTACGATTTTTACGATCGCAGGATGAATCAGCTGCGCTAGCTAGCTAGCTCTCCCTCCGGTTGGTTGACCACCAACCTCTTCCGCCCACAGTCTTGTGCGGCGCCGGTTAGCGCGTGGACCGGATAGAGGGGCTCCGTTCCCCAGGACACTCCCTTTGTTCACAGCGTCGCCGAGTCGAAGTCGTGCCGTATGCACGTAGTGTGCTGTATCTGCCAGAACTAACTAGTCTTTCTATACCCCCGCTCCTCCAGAGAGTTTGTTCAAACCACAGGTGTGTGTCCTTTGTGCATAGCAGAGCGCACGGGCGGGGCCGGGACCAGTGCGCAAACTCGAGTCCGGTCAAAAGAGGGGTGAGTATGTGGGAGATGGGCCCATCCGCGCCGTCCGCCCACCCCTTTGGCGCTGACTCGGCTGGATCCGCTGCGCGTAGGGGCGCCTTGAGCCTTCGCGGAGGCCTTTTGTACCCTAAAATTTGCGGTTGGCCGGTGCGTACAGGCCGGGTCGGCCCCTGGGGGCAAAGGCGCCGTGTGGCGCCCACTTTCAAATTGCAGGTCGTTCGACGGCGTGGGCGGCTCACTTGACGCCCGTGGGCGTGCATTTAGATATCCCTTTTGCGGATAGCAGGTGCGGCGAGCTCGCAGCGCGTACGGCGAGCCCGCTCGGGCGCTGACGTCGCGATTGCCAGCCCTCACGTGCAGCGGCCTACAGAACTCGATTAGCGACGGTTTGTTTGCTTTGCGAGCTGCAAATCGCGCGGCTCACGGAGCGTCATGGGCGCTCGCAGGATGGACTACCGTCGTGCCTGGAGCCCAGGACCGGAGGAGGGCTGGGAGGAATCGCCGCCTGTCTATGCATCGGGCTTCAACTTCAAGAGGGCATTGCGGCGATGTAACCGTCGAGTACGGGCCTTTGCCTTTGCAGAGGAGGACTCTGACGGCAACCCGCCCCCACTCGAGCGCTCTGACGACGAGGGGGAGCCCCCGAGCTCTCGAAGGCGAACAGCCCCCGCTCGAGCACAGGCCCCCAACTTTGCAGAGGAGGACTCTGACGGCGACCCGCCCTTCAGGTCTGCTCTAGAAGTGCCGCGTTCGAAGTCATCGCCGTAACTAACTGGGAGGAGGAGCAGTGAAGAGCGCCATCACACCTTGCCCACCTGGGAAGGCTCAAGCTCGAATGGCAGTGAGCGCCGTCGTGCCCTTCATCCGGTCTGCAATCTACTTCCAGCTTGTGCTCGCCTCGTGGATCTACTTCCCTGATGAATATGGAAGGAGTTAAATGCTGTTCCTCCGTGGACAAACCGGTCCCAGGAACTGGCCAGGGGGTCAGGCGACGAAAGTGATGAGCGATGGGCCATGCGCACGCGGGACGCCTGAGTGGTACACTGGAGAGCACGTGGAGCCGTCCGCGTTAGCGCTGTAAAACACGTAAGTCTCGTTGGTGTCCTTTTTCACGTTGGAGCCACCCGTTTCCTCTGCGCGCTTCCGCAGCCCTCCATTCTTCGACTTCGAACTCTGAATAGGGACATCGGCTTTCATGGAGCGGTCGGAAGCATCCCTCGACATGCCAGTGCGGCGGCGTGCTTCTGGAATCTCTGGAGTTGCTTTGGAATCGCGCTTCAGCATGAGGCAGTGGATTGGGGGAAGTATGAGGCTCACCCCTCAGGGGAATGCCTGGGAGCTTGTCCTCCGCAATGGCCCATTTGAAGAACGCGGATACCTCCTCCCACACAGTGCTTTTGAGCAAATTCCTCCCCCCGTACTCCAGATAAGTGTCTTTCACATATTTCATGGCTGCAGGGAGGAGTTACTGGCTCGAGTCGAGCAGTAAAAAAGAACAGGACACACTGTGGAAGTTCTTGTTGAGGCCAAGTTGATCATTGTTACGCAGCCACTGCAAGAAGTACTCCGCGTCGTCCCCAACAGACAGATGTGAGCCAGCACGACGCTCCGGGCGGACGCTGTCATCCTCATACTTCTTGAAGCACGCGTGAACTTCTGCCATGGTAGGGGCCCTGCGTTCGCCTTCGGCAGGGCACTGGGACGCAGCAAACTGGCCTCCGCCAGGGCCCTCTGCCCTGCGACCCGAGGGACAGCCTGAGGAAAGTGAAATCAGCAAAGCAGCCAGGATCCGAGCGGGAGAAAGGATGCACCAGGGCCTCTGGCGCGCTGATCCGCCATGCCATCGGCGTACAGACGGTCTCTCGCTTGCTGTTGCGCCTGCATCTTCTTTGCAAACTGCTGATCCCTGATGTCATTGAGGACAGCAGAGCTCTCCGAATCGGACTCGGATCCTATGTTTCAGATGAGACAAGAAGGAGGAGGAGCCGAAGAAAAGGAAAAAAAGAGTACCCGAGGGGCTGGCCCTGGCCCGGCTGCTTGCAGGATGCCCCCCCTGGCGGCCCGTGGAAGCTGCATGCGAGTCAGATCTAGAAGAGGAGCCTCATCACATTGCGCAAGGGGAGACAGAATCCCACCAGTGCTCGAAGCCCGTGAATCAACGATATTAACACGGGCAAACGAAGCTCCCGGGGTAGGTCCTGCGAGACGGCTCAGCTGAGGGCAGGGCGCAGGGGATGGACGGCGCGGGTCACCGCTGAATGTGGCTCCTGAGGAGTCCCCATGCACTGGATGCGCAGTATGCACTGGTGGAGCAGGGCGCGGCTCTGCACACAGACAGGTAAAAAGGCTGCACAACTGCAGCATCAGAGCGCTAGCGTACGGGTGGAAGCAGCTCGGAGAATGTAAGTATAATTCTGGCCAGGGGATGTCCCACACATGGCCTTGCGCGTATCTGGATCAGCTTCAATTTGGGACATGTCGAAGAGCTTGCCAGTGGGCTTGCGGTCCAGGAATTGAACGATTTCCTGAATTCTGCGGCCGTGTAGATGTGGCTGGAGTGCTGACTCCAGAGCTTTGAGGCCGTCCAGAACCCACTGATCTGCATTGACGCGACGGTGCTGGCTGGGGCTGCTGTCTGTCTTGGGTAGAACGAAGGCGATGGTGTTGCATTCAACGAGCTCAATGTTGTAGAAGTAGGCTTCTTTGTACGACTTGAACTCTGCACGGGTTTGCCACTGGTCGAGATCCTCAACCAGATAGACAACTGACGTCCGGTCGCAGTCATGTAACTCGGAGACGGCAAAGACCACCTCTTCCTTGATTGAAAATGCTTTCTTCAGAAGCTCCAGACCGCCCAATTTGGTCCACTGCCTGTGGGAGAAGAGGAGGCTGTCGACTTCTTGACCTTCGGCTCTACGGAATTTGAACTCTACACAGCCCGGCTTGTTTTTGTAGACCTTCTTGTTCAATCCCATGTTGTTGAGTCCAGTCCAGAGGAACACTTCCTCTGGAACGGATAGGTCATCCCTACATGCCTGAGCATAGAGCTCGCTGCGAAGCTGTCGAAGAGATGAATCGGTTTTCTTGTCGAACTCTAGCGCCGTCTGAACTTCCGTGCCGTCTGCATCGTCGCCGGCCGTGGTTAGTAACCGAAAGAGACAGAGCGGAGAATGTAGGAACGCACCGGGGGGCACCTCGATGCCCAGTCGACGAAAAGCGCCGTCGACCTCCAACACAGTATAGAATCGTGTTTTTGGGCCTGCAGCATAGCCCAGCAATGTGTGTGTGTGTGTGTGTGTGTGTGTGTGTGAGAGAGAGAGAGAGAGAGAGAGAGAGAGAGAGAGAGAGAGAGAGAGAGAGAGAGAGAGAGAGAGAGAGAGAGAGCACCCTGCTTCTCTGCCGGCCCCACCCACTCCTCTCCGCCCCGTAAGAAATCGTCCTCCTCGAAGTCCTCGTACCACGGCTTTTCTGCTCCGCGGCCCGTCGGAAAGCGATCAAACAGGAGGAAGGGTGCACGAACCAGGATCAGCAGGGGCTGATGCTGACGCGGTCGCCTCCCCGTCGTCCTCGCACCACATCCGTCCTGCACCGCGGCCCGTCGGCAAGCGATTAACAAAAGGGGGACGGGTGCACGAACCGGATCTCGTCGCAGGAGTCGAGCCCGCCGGACTCGATGCAGGTGCTGACGCGGCCGCCTCCCCGGCTGCAGACCGAGCCTGTAAGCAGTCCGACCGGCGAAGTGAGCCAGTGCGCGCACGTGAATCGAGGCGCGAGGTGGGCGACTCGTCCAGCAGTGGATCCCCAGCAGGCTGACGGCTGGGCGACTCCGGATCCGCCGAGGGAGCGCCTGCGCCACGAGCTCCGGTCACGCGCCGAAAGAACTCAATAAAGTATGCGCAAAATGCTCACTGCGCATGATGGCCCGGTACACGTAGCCGATCTGCGAGGATCTGAAAAAGTCGCGCGCTTTTTTCAAATCCGCCGGCGCCTTCGAGTCGAGATCGGCCGCGTAGAAGAACGAGGAAAGGTCTTTGCCTTGATGATCGAACTCGCGGAACAGCGCAACGGGCCCCGAGAGGCCGAGCTTCTCGACGACGGCCTGGCTGCCATTTTGTAGGAGATCAAACTCCGACAAAGATGCGCGCTTCTGGCCGCAATCGCTGATAAAGCTAATTTGACGAGTTGTACAGCCAAAGGGACGCGCGCCCAGTGCCGCCATCACAGGAACAACAACCCTTGCCCGCGTTTCGCCATACTCAAACTGACGCACGGGTACAGAAAGACCAGTTAGTTTTCGCATACTGTACCCGTAGACGCGTGTCACACTGTCACAGGCCGAGTTTGTTCAATTGCGCATGCATGCAGTCGCTCGTACGGATGTCGCGGCGCGCCGCGACGAGCAGCGCCGCGATCCAGCCTATACACAAGCTTGACGGATTCTCTATCGTGCGGCATCCACCAGCTCCAGAGCCGGCGCCGTCCGGTCCGCGGCGCATTGAGGACGCCGAGCTCATCGAGAAGATACGCAGGTGCGCCCGTCTTCGTCAAGCTGTAACTGCCGTTGCAAGCGCTTGTCCGCCCCGCCGCTGAGCGGGGTGGCTAGCGCCCCCCCCCCCCGCCGATGCTGATCGTGTCGGGGCGGTCCAGGCTAAGGTACGTGGACCAATTGGCGCAGAACAAAATTGCCGAGCAGTTGGGCATTTCAGGCATGCTTGTAGCGAAGTACGCGCCTTCGAAGTCGAGGGAAAAGTATCTCAAGGAGAGACTCCTTCCCCACCCGTAGTCGTAATCGAAATTGTAATCGAAATCCAAATCAGCCACAGTATATCTCACACGTATCGTTGCTGTGTACATCTCAGGCTTTGGGGGCTTGGACGAACAATCAACCAAGCCTCGGCAGGCTCCGCGGATTTAACTAACTAGACTTCCCTTGTTTAACTAGACTGCTCTCTCTAGACGACATGTGCGCGGTGGAGCTCGAGCCGCACTTCATGCCGCACTAGCTGTCGAGCTCGAGACTCTGAGAGGGGTTGGGCGTCTTTGATCATGATTACGATTACGATTAGGGGTTGGACGAAAGGTGGACGGAAAGTTGGACGAAGGTACTAATTGGGCTGTCGTCCTTGATTAATACTACGTTGCGTGCAGCCCTAGCCTGGCAGCTTTTTGCGCCCCCGGCGCAGGCTGACTCCATGTCGGGCCCCCAGCTGCAGGGCCTGTAGGCGCTCCCGCCACCGCCCCGAGACGGTCGCGATCGCGATCAGTACCCCCGCCGGCACCGCCACAAGTCGCGATGTAGCTATAACTAGCCAGAATGTCCGTGGGGAGGCGCATTACTCTCCTCAGGGCCTTACGGGGCCACGCAGGGCCCGCCCGGCCAGCTCCCTGGTGGGCTGGGCCTGCGGCCGCGGCGGCTGCAGTGTACATCCCACACTTGTAGCCCTTAGTACGTGTCCAAATCCACGTCCCACCCCCCGCCCCAAAATGGTTACTTGCGTGTATGCATATGGGTGGCCAAATGCTCGCCCCCAGCCTTTTTTACTGTAAAATAAGCAACAAAGAATGCAGCTCTAACTCTTGTTGAAAAGGAAGACGATGGAGAAGAGGACCATGCCAACCTGAGTGGCGAGGTCATTCGGAACTTGAACGGCACAAAGCGAGAGCAAAAGCATACCATCATCGAGAAAGCCGACGCGTAGTAGGGGTAAGCAGAAACGATAAAGCGCTCATACTCATTGTGGTCGAAGGGCCGCACCGCGACCTGTGGGCGCATAAGCAGAGCAAAGTGGGAAAAGAAAAAGAAAGCAGCTAGGCGAGCCTGGTGGGAGGCAGAGAGGGTGCTGTATCCGACTCGGCGATAGTGCAGCACCAGCTTGAAGACACCATAGACATCCGGGACCTGCTTGAAGTGAGATCTTCGAGGTCAACACTGTGATAGCAGGCGCAAGCCCACCTGGAACGTGGTGGAATAGGTGCCCTTGCCATTATGCTGAAGCGTAGTGCGAACATACGGGTCCAGCATGGTAAACTCGAGCTGTGCACCGAGTGTTACGATGGAGAGCGGCGTACTGAGCTCAGTAAGAGAAAAGAAGGCTCCACCTGGACGTCGTCGGCAACGAAGGGAATCCACTTGCCGTCCTTGTATTCCATGATATCAACCTTGTACTCCTGCCCACCCGGTTCGTGAATGCGCGCGATGCTGGCGGGCGGCCCACGAACGAGGGAGTCCTTGATCCGGTAGATTTCGGGGTTCTCCGTGCCGTTCACAATGCGGTGACGCACGTTGGTTGCACGCAACATGCCCTTCTCCTGCAGCGTCCAGCGAGCGACTTCCACCGCGAACTGCTGATTGCCCGATCTCGACAGCCTGCGCGCCCGTGAGCATTCGAAACATTGGGCCAGGTCTAAAAAGCGGTCTGACGTCTCGATCTTGCCGTCAGCATTGAAACGCTGCACAGGTGAACTGAAGAAGCGGTTGCTAAAGAGCTCAAGCGAGCCAGAGAATGTGACACGGGCGTTGTTTCGCGCTTGAAGTGCGCTGACAAGAAGCGTGTCCTTGCCAGTGGCAAGCGGCGCTTCCTTCACGCTCTTCGACTGCACGTAAGTGTACGCGGTGGGCGACGCTGTGAGGATCCGCAGGACAAGAGGGTTGTTATCCATGACAGTCTGGCCAATGCCTGCACGAGTCTTAGGCCAGCGGATCGGCAGCATTAGCCGCTGCAGCTCACCGCGGAAAAGAACAGGGGCTTTCAGATCCGGGACGATGATCTTCGACTTGATGATGTCGCTGGCAAGGACCAGGGTGTGTGGGCCATTTGCGTCCGACGCGTCGTAGTTCGAATGATCGATGACAAACGCGTTGTCATCGTCAAACTCGATGCCGCACTCCGCGGCCAGCTCGCGCAGAGGGTCGGCCATCTTGGGGCTCGCCGCGGCGAGGACATCGCGCCCGCTGTCGATGAACTTGAGGATGCCTGCGACATCCACCTTCCCGCCGAACTCTGCGAAGGCGCGCCGCTACTCGAACCGAGAGCCGCTGCTGGGAAGCGCGGCCGACGGCGCACCCTCTGTAGACGGCGCAAAGAGGATCAGCGCGTCATATTTGAACACGCCGAACTCTTCGAGCACGAGGTCGGGGTCGTTCGACCTCCGGAAGTCCAGCTTGAAGCCCATGTCTGAAAGCTCCAGTCAGCTCGCTGAGTTCGGGCACGCGGAAAGACGAGGGCGCCGGCCGCGAGAATGGCACGCAAGCGGGCATAAGTCGTATGCGCACCCTCAACTGCACCGAAGAACATGGAGTGCGTCGAGCGCAGGTCGTCATTGTCGAGAAGCACGAGGACCTGCTTGGAGTTCTCCCATGCTGCCGCTAGGGCCAGAAGGCCAAGGAGGAACAGCGCCGACCCCCTCATTTCTGCGAGCCTTGGTGGCGTCGCGGGGTACACGAAGAACAACTTGGCAACGTCGGCGGCTGCGAATTCGAAGAATTCGCCCGGGGAAGACTTTGCAGCTAGCTTATAGCTTAGGCAGGTTACCTGTGGGGCATAAGCACTGGCAGCTCTCCTGTTTTCAGCAGCCTTTCCACCGTGGCACTGCAATGTGTGCGTTCCAGAGGGCTGTATCTGGGGGTGGGTTGTTCCAGCACACGTGCACGTGTGCTTGCTCGTCATCATTCGGCGTCAGTTTCCCCCTGCACTGCGGCATATCCTGCATCGCGAGTGACCACTGTTATTTTTGAGCTCCTTAGCCTCCTCCAGTGCTCAGCCGAGTTCGGACGTCTTTGATTCCGGGGGGCGGACAACTGAGCTCAGCGGCTATATATATAGCTAAGCTAGCGCTTAAGCTTAAGGTCGGATGTCGACGTCTAACGTTACTAAAGTTAACTTGTAAATAGATCACTGAGTCACCTGAGCCTCGCGATCGTCGACGTCCGAGCTACGCGTACGCTATGTGTAGTTCAAGCTACCGTAATTATATAATCACTGAGTACGTATAAGCCGGCGCACTGTGGCAGCATGGCTGTGTTTCGCTGTCGCCCACTACGTAGTGAAAATTAACTGTGGGGAAAAAAGTGTGATGCCATCATGATGTAAGTGCCGTCTGGGTGTCGCTTGCTCCGAGCTCGTAGTGTGCTGATACTTTGCGTACCCATCCGGCACTGGCATCCCATTGGCTGTTTCACTAGAAATCCTAAGAACCGTTGAACGTAGCTTCCGATGACGGGCGCTAATCGTAAAGAATTAGCGCCCGCGCTAGCTACGTAGAGACTCGAAATTACTTCGAAATTAACCTGACATCATGCAAAACGTGACATCACCATCATGTTTTAACTACCTAGTGCTTACGTAGCGCGGCTCCCATACAAATCCCCGACAGCGAAACACAGCCCATATATACGAGGGCCATCAATGGGCCAAACGCGAAAAGGCAACTCCGAGAGCTCGAGACTCGGAAGTGACGCTTGGATTGCGGAGGTTCTTATAACCGCCGCAACAGCTGTGGGGGTACCCCCTCCGAGGCTGGCGATCGCGGCGATCGCGACCCGATCGCGACCCTGGTGATCGCGACTTTCTCCCGATCGCGACCCTTTTCGATCGCGATTTCGAGATCGGGGGCATTTCTGCGATCGCGAGAAAGGAAAAATCGGAAAAGGCCGAAAAGTGCGTTTTTCACGCGTGAAATCGACCGAAAACGAGGGTTCGAATCCCGGGCCCGGATTTGGACTTGGGCAAAATCTCGGACTGAAATGGGAGAAAAATGGGACCTGGGACTTGGGACTTGGGACTTGGGACTTGGGACTTGGGACTTGGGAAGAGTTGGAATCAGAGTCTGGACTCAAAACGGGGAAATTTTCGGAGGGGGAGAAAAATGTCAGGCAATCTCTATTACGATTTCCCCTTTGAGTTGCATATGGCATTCGAGAGGCTGCGCGAGTTCTGGCGTTGGCACCTCACAGGACATGACATTCCCGACATAACACCAGAGCCCAACACACAGGGCGTGCTTGAAGTCATCCGTCAATATCCGCGTCGATTCAATGAATGGATCGAGTTCCACGCAACGAACCGTTTCCAGAGTCTCCCCGAGGCCATACGCGAAAATTTCGTGAGGCTGGTGGGACCAGGCTACGACAACCCTAACAATCATAGACCACGCCCAGCTGGCGTGACGCGCGAAGCTCGAGAAGACCGTAGACTTTTCCGCAGGGAATTGAGAGAGGATAGACGGAGGCTTTCAATGGGGCTCCCGCAGATTGTGAGGGGGTACAGCCCGGATTACGAGACTTACCAAGAATTGTACGGCTTCGAAAATCCCTTTGAGAGGGTACTACCAGGGTGAGGGGCCAGGGGGGGCCCCTGAGGGTGTACCCCCCATCCGAGACTCGACCTTCGGCGGACGCACTCGGGCAATTTCCGTCAGGCCGGCTCCTTTTTCTGTCTTCGGTCCAACGCTAAATTTGGCTTTTTCAGGCCAGTTGGCAACGTTTTCCGTTGCGAACTAGCCCAGGAAAAAATTCGCCCACAAAACCGCGGTCCGCCGCCATTTTGCCTCACTCTTGAAACGGGTTCGCCGCCTTCTCTCAGCCCAAGGAAACCCTGCCTCTCCGAATTTTCACAAGTCCGCCCTCACAGTCACCTCACGTTTTGCCTTTGCTGATTTCTTTTCCCTTTGCGCAGATGTCGATTCCCGCTGAGCTTGCCGAGGACTTCGCCTTTGTCCAAGCAACGTGGGCTAACTCCGGTGGCACTCAAGGGCTACCCCTGAGATGGAGCAGCGCGCCGACGCTCTGGGGTACATCTACAATTATGCCATCTTACGCGCCACTGGCCCCGAAGTGCAACTTCTCCCCAAGTCCGCCTTCACGTCCAAGGCCAAGAAATCCAAGTCCAAGCAACCCAAGCCCGAGCCCCCCGTCGACGTGCCCCCCGTCCCCGGCTGGGTCAAGACCGCCAACGGCTGGGGCGACCCCAAGCTTTTCGCCGAGTCTGCTGCCGAGACGCTCGCCTGGGCCTACCCCCTCAAGTCTTCACGAATTACCCCCTCCGTCATCGTCGTCATCTGCCCCTCAGCCCGTCGCCGAGCCCGCCCCCGAGCCCGCCGATGACGCCAAGTCCGAGGCCTCTGACGTCGAGTCTGACATCAACGACTTCATCGACTTTGACGTGCCGATTCCATACGACTCTGAGTCGTCTTCTGACTCTGAAGGCGACAACGAAAACCCGACTCGCAAGCGCCGCATTATCAAGACCAAGTCAATCGTCAAGAAGAAGTTCATGGAGACTACGTCATTCACCGACAACTCCGAGCGCGTCAAGGACCCCGCCAAGGCACACGAGAAGGACTTGAAGCTCGGCGCCGGCATTGCCCGTTCTCGCGTGACGTCACACTACAGCGAGCGCCTGACTCAGCACGTCAAGACCATTGAGAAGCGCGTCCTCTGCAACGAGCTCCGCAAGGAGTTGGAGCGCAAGCGGCGCCACGAGCGCCTTGTCCAGTACCAGATCAACAAGGCGCGGATCGCCGAGCGCAAGCAGAAGGAGGCGGCCGAGCTCAAGGCGCGCATCGAGGCTCAGCAGCAGCGCGAGGCAGAGGCGGCAGCGGCCTTGGCGGCGCAGCGCGAGCGCGAGCGGCAGGACTTGGTGCAGGCAGCGCAGTCCCTTCCCCGCATTCCCCTTAAGTCGGCGCCCGAGGGCCTCATTGAGTTGGTTTCCGATGACGATGACTCTGACTTTGAGATGCTGTAAATAGTATTGCGTCATTCCATTGTACATACTTGTAAAAATTGGCCGACTATTCAGTTACGACTTGGCGCGATCCTGGGACTTGGGACTTGGGACTTGGGACTTGGGACTTGGGACTTGGGACTTGGGAAGAGTTAGACTCAGGGTCTGGGCCCAGAATCTCTCTGGATCTGAGAGTTTGCCGCGCCAAGTCCCTAACCACCGGGCAGACATGTAGAGGGGTACGGAAATCTGCATATGACGTTTCTGGTGACATTCCAGGTGAGATTTCAAGCGAGGTAGAGTCTGAACTGGTGTACGACTTGTAGCATGATACTGGACATGAAAGCTCACGAGAGTATGCAACCGAAAACGGATGTGAAGAGGGGTAGGAGTTTTCGTGTGAGATGTCGAGAGAAGGAGGGTACGAGATGGGATACGAGTAAAAAAGACTACGAGTAAAAAAGACTACGAGTAAAAAAGAGTATGAGGAGTGGTAGGAGTAAAAAAGTCGGTAGAAAAACTCACCTGACTTGTCTGACAAATTTCTGATCCTGGAGAAAGTCTGGGCCGGGACCTGGGTTTCAACTCTTCCCAAGTCCCAAGTCCCAAGTCCCAAGTCCCAAGTCCCAAGTCCCAGGTTTTTCTGAACCTAGGGCAAAATGGCCCTGCTCCGGTGCACCGACTCGCAAGACGTCGCCTACAACGTCCTGGTCAACTCGGACGTACCCCCGAGTGCCTTGGAGTTTCCCTGGAGAGTGGACAGGGACAGGGTGAGCAAGACGTTTGGAGGGCGCAAGCACTACCTCTCCCAGCTGATCCTCGGGAAGTCGCCACGTGGACGCTACGTGGAACACATCAACGGCAACCCGCTGGACTACAGGAGGGAGAACCTGCGCTGGGCATCAATGTCGGAGATTCGCAAGAAGAGGAGGGGGTACGCCAATTTACAGGAGAAGAGCGAGGAGATTCGGAGATGATGGAGGCGACACAGGTGCTAATGCAGCTTAGCCAGTCTAGACGCTAGTGGTGTGAATCTTGGTGTCGTACTCGCGACCGACCGTTTCCCAGGCCACGTAAACTTCGGCTCCGGCGCCTGGCGCTGTCGAGTTGGTAGTCGCAGTCGTGTAGTCCGCCTCTGCCTCAATTAGTTCGGCCATGAGGGTAGAGCCCACGACCATTCCAGAGGTAGGCATTCCGGCGATGTTGTTGTACAATTTGAAAGTGAATTTCGTGAAGAGGAGCCGGGGCCAGACCTGGGTACGGGGATTCGAGGCGCCGTATGAATAATCGGTACCCGAGGCGCCGCCCGTGGTGGCATTCGTCATCATCTCCTTTGCGGTCATCTTCCAGAGGTTGTACATCTCAAAGGGAACGGCCTGCGTGGTCTTGTGTGTGGCATCGATGAGGGCGCCATCTAAATGCGTTTTGATGTTCGGATTCGCACCATTCCCGAATTTGCGAGTGAGGGCGGTGTTAGCGGTGAACTTGAGTTCGAGCACGCGAATGGCGGGCCGATCAGGCACAGAGGGCTCTATCTTTTTCAGGAGGCCCGAGAGCCAGAGCGCCTCCGCCTCATCCGCGCTCACGCCCGAGTCGATGTCAAAGTACACGTACACGGAGCAGGAGGCGGGATTCTCGAAATCGTTGGAGGTGACGCGCAACATGACGGGATTCTGGACCCTCACGGTGAGCGGGGTGGCGTAGTTTCCGTCCCACTCCACCTTGTCCGTCCCTGCGTTGGCCACGTTCCCAGCGTTGCCGTAGAAATCGGGACGATCGAGCCGGCAGACACGGTCTTCACGATGGTGGCCGAGGTGGTCGGCATTTTGCGACCTCAAATGAGAAAGATTATCCGTGAAAGAGGGTGATGTCGCCACCGATGTTCATGACGCGGGCCCCAGGCACAGAGTCAGCGTCGGTGCCGTACGCGTAGGAAATCGAGCACTCACGCAGCTCCGCGCAGAGGCTGGCGCCCGTGCTGAAGTGGGGCTGGTCGGCGGCGTAGGAGAGGGGGAAGACCTGGAACCTGAAAAAGGTGAAGGGGAAGCGGGGTAGAGTCGAGCCGCGTGGGTTGCCGCCCGTGTAGAGGCCCCAGGGTCGCGGGACTTGGATTGAATTTCGTGAAGAGCACGTCGCCCTTGAGCGTACCCCTCATCTGGTAAGTTCCCGTACCCGGAAGATTCGAAGAACTGGGGTACCGGTTCACGGTGGGCCGTACCCCGTCTCCCTGAACTTGACCTCGAGACAGCGCAAGACGTTGGCAGTGGCCGTGGCAGGTGCCACCTTTTTCACGAGTCCTGATTCGTGCAGCAGCTCGATAACCTCTGCGCTGAGGCTCAGAGGGTCGAAGAAGAGCTGGTAGGAATAAATCTTGGGCGTGGCGTAGGCGTTCTGAACGACCTGAATCACGACGGGATTCTGCAGAAAGACGTCGACGTAACTGCCGGAGGGTATGCGTGCGAAATCCTTGGTGTTGTTGCCAACGTCAAGTGAGCCGCTGAGGGTCTGGTACCAGTTGGAAGTCATTTACCCGGGGCAGATATTTTTCGGATCGTAGAGGAAAATGCCCCGCTTCGTATTCGTGAAAAAGCAGGTGGTGCAGGCTCCGCAGTATGGCGTGGAGCCGATCTCGCTGACTGTGGGCAGGCCCCAGGTGCGATCGGGCTCCGTGCTCAACAACGGGAACAGTACGTACGGCTTTCAGCTGAACTGGGTCGCGGTCACCAACGCCGTCAAGTACAAGGTGTACAGGGCGACCAGCATCAACGGCCCCTGGGATCTCGTGGCCACGGTGAATGCGCCAACCGTCACCTACACGGACTCTCCCTTTAGTTTGGGGCCCAGCGACTCTACCGCGTGGCGGCGGTTCGCGAACAGGGCAGCAGCAGCACGGGCTCTGATGGCAAAGCCCCGCCCACAACCTACGCACAGTCGCTTCTCTACACCCACGAGGGTGCCATGAGCAATTACATTCTCTTCCAAGGCATAGGCGGCTTCAGCCCGCAGATCGAAGCCTACACCACGCTCACGACCGCCACGGCCCAGACCTACGGCGATTTTATTGCCGGGGCGGCCCCGCGTCTTCGGGCTTCCCGAAACCCGCCATAGTCGTCACAATCAACTGGGTGGCCATGGAGGGCGCGGACTCGATTCGAATTTACAGGAACGGTACGCCAATCGGATTTGCGAGCAGTGCCCTGTCTACCTCGTACATTGACGATAGCACTGCTCTTACGTGGGGCACGGAATACTCTTACCAGGTGGCCGGCATCGTGGGCGGTGTCGAATACGACAAGTCCGATCCGCTCCTGGTCTGGACTATGCCAAACGCCCCCACGAACGTGACGGCATCAGCACCCAACGACCAGCAGCAGCCTGTCAGCCTCAGCTGGACTGCGTCCACGGGAGCGACGGGATACAAGATTTACAGAGACGGGGCCTACCTCACAGACTCCGCGACCAACTCCTACAGCGACACGACCACCGTCTGGGTACAGGGTACGAGTACCAGATCTCCGCGACGAACACGGGAGGGAGGGGCCGAAGAGTATTGCGGCGTACGTCACCACGGACCCGGGGGCGCCCACTGGGCTCACTGCAACCCCCGCGGCGGGGGCAGCACAGCCTGTTGTGCTCGAGTGGTCGGTGCCGGTGACGGGCGTCACCGTCTCCTACAACATCTACAGGGGTGGCGTGTTCCTTGCCAGCGACACGAGCAGCCCCTTTTCGGACACAACGACCGTTTACGGAACCACTTACACTTACACCATCAAGGGCGTCAACCAGATCGGCGAGGAAGGCCCTCAGTCCTCGTCTGCCAGTGCAACAACTGCAAACGCTCCTGTTTTGGGTACATTCTCCTACACCGGGCCGACCAGACTTTCGTAGTACCAACGGGGACTGTGGCTGTGCGTGTCATCGTATGGGCGGCCGGGGGTGGAGGCGGAGAACGCGCAGGTACGGGGTCCGTGGAGGCGCGGGTGCTTGCGTAGTTGGTACATTGGCTGTGTCCTCGGGGAGACGCTCATCCTTGTTGTTGGATGCGGCGGCCCAAAGGGTGTATCGGGGACTGCCACTGCTACCGTCTACGGAGGTGGTGGAAGGGGCTGGAGCCATAGCGTCGATCCGGAGTACAAAAACGGCGCCGGTGGTGGTCGTTCTGCAATTCAGCGCGTTGCAGGGACCGACTTGGTTGTTGCAGGGCCGGAGGTGGGGGTACATGTGATTCGAATGGCGGCGGGGAGTAGGCGGGGGTTGACCGGTGGTGCGGCTGGTTGGTTGGAGTAACCGGAGAGATACCGGCTCAAGGAGGCACCCAAACCGCTGGCGGAGCCGGTGTTGTGGCCTCAGGGCCAGGCCCAGCAACCCGGGAACTTTGCGCCAAGGTGGAGAGACTGGGCCTGATTCAAGCGGCTACAGGTTCGGTGGTGGTGGTGGTGGTGGTTACTTCGGTGGAGGCTCTGGGTCCAGCAGGAGCGGAGTGTCAGAGAACCCAATAGCAAGAATGTTTGGAGGTGGCGGTGGCTCGAGCTACATAGGAAACTTGACGGATGCTACGGTGTATCCTGGGTCCGGCCAGGTGGCAGGAAATAGCGGAGACGCTCACTACGCAGCAGGCATTGGTAGGGGCGGCAACGGTGGCTCGTCTTTCAGCGACGGTGGCAACGGTCGAATTGTGATACTCGCGGTGTAGTTATTCCTAGTTGTTCCAGATCAGCTCGCCAGTGCGCTACCTGGTCTTTGAGAGTTTGAACTTCTTGTGAAAGTTCCTGAATTGCCTTCAACGACAGGGAAATGAGCCTGTCGTAGTTTACCCCGAGAAATCCATCCGCGTTCTCGAAAACGAGACTCGGGAAGACGCCTTGGACTTCCTGTGCGATGAGACCGTAATCCGTTTTCGAACCCCCGAGGATGTGTTCTTCCAGGTGAACGACACGGGATTCAGCTGCAGCAGAAGAGGGAGAATGCCCGACATGCTCGCGACATTTTCTTTCAGGCGGCTATCGCTCGACGAGTTTGTCAGGTATCCTTGAGCATCCGAATAAACGGCTCGGTTTCCATCGCCCGTGAGCGTCGAGACGATGAGCCGACCCGTGATGCCAACGCCGACGGTTCCGCACAGCAGTCGTTCGGTGCCGTTGTTTCTCAAGGATAGACCAGAGCTGACGCTTCCGCTATCAACGATTGAAGTGTTTGCTATGCTTAGGCCATTAGTAGGGCCTTCGATTGCCGAGGTAAATAGAGTACCTGTAACACCAACGCCAAGAGTCCCACAGAGGAGTCTATCGTTTTCGTTGTACTTTATAGCTACGCCTGAACCACCGCCATTTATGTACGGTGACGTTCCGGTAATTTGCAGCTTATCGTCCAATGTAACGATGCCCGCCAAGTTTGAAGCCCCGCTCACCCTAAGCCCCCCACACGTTTGCTCCGCCTCCTTGCACATACAGAGCCGCATTCCCTCCCCGTTCACAGTCCCATTAAAGGTCACCTGATTCGTGGTGTACCCGCTCCCGTCCCAGGCCCCGTTCGTGACGGTGAGCCTCTGCGTCCTCACGCGCCCCGGCACGGCCGACCCGCCCTCCCGCGTGCGCATCTTGTCGCAGCGCAGCTCGCCGACGCGGACGAGGTCGCCTCGGAAAAGGGGACGGCCGTGGCGTTGTAGGGGCCTCGGTGGCCTGGTTTCCGAGGTGGTCTCCTTAATCGTGTGATCGCCCTTGTGATTCACGCTGGCAGCATAGGTAAATAGAGGGACAGCGACCGACATTTTTGGATTGCATCAGAAAATCGATTACATAAGCAGCTTGCCGATCGCGGTCCAATGAATAAAAGCTGGACAATTTGGGTGGGCGTGACCGTCATTCTGGGTTGGAATCTCACTTTAACTGTAAAGCCAGTGTGACTCACCGCCGTGACGTTGGCCCGTAGAAATCGACATCCGTGCTGCCGCCGGGATTGATGTCGAACGAGGGGTTACGTTAATAACCGGCGTTGGGTTTGCTGGGGTCCCAGTCCGCCTCCAGTGTCGTACGCCTGTCCGAATGTAATGTTGAACGTCACCGTGTATGTTGAATTGATGTTAAACTCCGTGTACGCAGCGTAGGAGTGGAAGGACGTGCCGTGCGTTATGTACGCATCCATGTTCACGTTTCTGTGCCCGTGGCTGGTGAGCGAGTACTCTGTGTGACTGTGCGTAGAGGGTGGGAAGGAAGTGGGTCGGTCGATGACATTATCCCAGTACACATTGTGACTGTGTGTAGAGGGGGGAAGGTAAGTGGCTTGCCCGTTACGTTGTCCCAATCCACGGAGATGTTCGTCAAGTCCGGGGCCGTCCAGTCGCTGATCTGAGAGATGGTGTGCTGGTGGTCTGCGTGGGGATACGTACTCGGCTTCCCCGTGATGCTATCCCACGCCCACGTTGTTGGTATCACGGTATCGTCGGCCTCCCGCTGAGATCTGCATACGCCCCCGTGTGTGCCACCGTCGCCAGCTGCGGCACGGCAACGCCCACGGTGCTCACGGCCTGGCTCGCCCCGGCGCCATGTGCCACTCGTAGTTCTGCGATGCAAACACGGGCTGGCCTGGCTCGGGCGCCCAGTACTCGATGCCTTTGGCGATCTTCTTGTGTATGGTGCTGCAGGCCTGTCAACCAATTTATCGACGTAGGCCTTGGGTACCAGCCAGTTTGCCTTGGGGCTCTGCGAATTGATCCCGTTGTCTATGAAGGCCCCGTAATTCCTGAAGGCCTCGGCCTCCCACCAATCCTGCATGCGGAAGGTCCGGGAATCTCGAGGCGCGAGTTGGCGTCCGCCAGGCGGGCCACCTGCGCCCCTCCGTTCGACGAGACGCCCGAGTGACGGATGGCCGAGCCGAATTCGCGCCTTAGGGCTTCGATGTGATTGATCCTGTTGAGGCCCTCCTGGTAGACGGCAATTAAGACGCGCTTCCGCCCCTTGGTCTCCTCCTTTATCATCTGCTTCAGGTCGCGCATAAGTCGACTCAGGGCGAGCGAAGTCGACCCGAAGCCCTCCTGCATTTTAACGGTGAGCTGGGAGAGGAAGAGCACGGTCGCGCGATCGATTTCGAGCAGGGTCTTCTGGTCCTTGGGGTACGGTAATCGTTGATGCTGTTGTCGAGCGCGCGAATGAAGGCCTGCAGCTCCTTCGGCTCCTTGATTTCGTTTAACCGCAGCTCCTGGGCCAAGAGCGAGGCCATTTCGCGCGCCTCCGAGGGGTCGTACACACCCAAAAATCCGGAGCCCAGCTCGCCCTCCAGCCGATTAATTCGGTTGCGCAGCTGGCTCGCCTCGTCGCCCACGTCTCGACGCCCCAGTCGTAGATCTGTTGCGAGAGCTCCGCGATGAACTGTATGGTGTCGGTCGCCCAGTCGACGGGGTACTTGAAAAAGTTCTTCACGATTTCTTCCGCGCTGCGCCCGTTGATGATATCCACGATCACCTGCGCGATGGCGCCCGCGAGGATGGACAGGCCAAGTCCGCCCACCGTGCGATCCTCATTTTCGTGAGGGCGCTCAGGGCGGACGACATGCCCGTCTGAAGGCCAAAAGAGCCGACCGTCATGATCATCTGATCGCGGAACGTATCGAAGAACTCGGCCTCCCCTATCTTGCCCTGCGAGAGCGCCTGGTAGGCCGAGAGCAGGCCGCGGCCGTCGCCAGCCCAAGGCCCGCCGCCGCGCGCCCGCCCGCCGCATGGCCCGCGAGCCCGTACCCCGAGCCCGGCGCCCACCAAGTCGATGCCCGCCCCCTGAAATAAATCGGCTGCCCCGAAAGACATGCCGTCGTTGTTCGCCGTACCCGCCGCCGAGAAGAGCGTCTCGGCGCTGAGGGCCTCCTTGGCACCCCGGGCCGCCTTGCCCTCGGCGCCCCAGGTACGCGTCGCGCTGCTCTTTGGTGGTGAATCGCTCGAGGTCGAAATCGGCGAGGGCGTCGGCGGTGGCGCGGTTCCAGTCGCCGTAGGGCATGAGGGCGTTGCGCAAAATAACGTCCGAGTCGCCCATCACGCGCCTGTCGAGCGTCTGAAACACGCCCTCGGAGGGCAGGCGGGCGGTGCCCGGGCGCATCTCCTCCACGGAAACGTCGTCCCTCTCCGCGAGTGTGATGTCGTCTGGGCTGGCCAAGCCGACGCCCGCGCCCTCATCGGCGTACGCCCTTCCCTTCGTTTTAATATTTGATTGGCCTCCCGTTTCAATGCTTGGTACTCTGTCTCTACCTTGGTCTTTCTTGCCTCTTCCTCTGCCGCCTTGCGCTCTGCGATCTTCCGCCTCTGCTCTTCTATCTCGGCGTTGCGTCTCGCGCGTTCTCCTTCGCCTGCTGCTTCCGCTCTTCAATCACCCTGTTTGCGTACTCCTTGTCCGCTTGGGCCTTTCTGTAGCGCTCCTCGATCTGACTCTTGGCCTCGTCTCCTCTCTTCCTTAGATCGCCCATGAATGCCGTCGTATCTATGTGAATCTTGTATTTGGCGGGTGGGTGCTCACGTTTGAAGGCCTCCAGATCGCGCACCATGGCATCGTACTGCGCGAGCCCCTCCGCTGGAATGATGGCTCTTCGCATTTCCCAAATTTGCTCAGCTTGCCCACGTAATCGACCATGGAGAGGTACGCGCTCTGTGCGCCCGCGCTCACCGTTTTCGGATTGGCTCGCAGCTCTGCCACAAACTTTCCCTTTGCATCCGGTACAGTGACCATTCGAGGGCTCCCCGCCATAGGCTCACTTCCGTCCGCATTCGCGGTGCATCTCCTCCACGTCGCCGTATGCTATCCAGATGGCATCGCTGATGGGCCTCTGAACAGCCTGACGCTCAAAGTTTTCCACTTCTCATCGGCCATCTTCTCCTCAGTTCTTCGGCGTCTTCTGATCCATAACGTAGCTAAAGTCGCGCATGTTCTCTTCCATGGCGCGGACCCTGTCCCCCGATGCATTTCCTTCTTTCAGTTTTTTGAGCTCCGAGCGGTAAAAATCCATCTGCGCCCCCCTGAACGTCTCCAGTCGTCGCTTACGCTCCGCTACCTTCGGCTCCTCCAGCCGTGCAAATTCCTCGTCTGATGCAGTTTGCATTGCCTTCAGTCGTTCCTCTTCTGTCTTGGCAGCTGCCTCCTCGTCCGCCTGCGCCGCTGCTCTAACGCGTCGAAGAGGGCCCTCTGATCCTCGAGCGTGAGGCCAATGAGCTCTTCCACCTGGTCGCTCCTACCCAGCCGCGCGAAGGGCAGCCTCTCGGCGGCCGGCCTCGGATCGGGCCTCGGCGTCGTCTGCGTCTCGGCCGTCCCCATGGGCGCGAGCGAGCCTCTGCCGTGGCCGCGTACTTGAGCAGCCTCTGTGCCAGCTCGTCCGCGTTGGCCTTGAATTTTTCGACGACTGCTCGTCCGCGCGCTCGGCGGCCTCCTTTAAATTTTTGATTTCCTCCGGAGCCTGTTCGCCTCCTGCACCGCCCCCGTTTGCAGCTCTCCTGCCTTTCTCCTCGTTTCCTCTTCCTCTTCCAGCAGCTGCCCTCGTCTCTGCCTCCTTTTCCAATTTCTTCTTCCTATCCTCGATCTCTTTCCTCTGCGCCTCAAGCAGCTCGTGCCTGCGGTCAGCGCTTCAATTTCCTGCAGCTTTTTCGCCTTGGCGGCTTCCTTTGCTCGTTTATCCTCTTCAGCTCCTCCTCGGCGTCGAGTATCATTTTCGTGCGCTCTTCCGCGACCTGGCGCTCTGCCGACCTTAGCGCGGTGAGGGCGCTCTCTTCCTGCCTTTGCGCGTCTGTCATCAGCTTGTTCGCTTCCGCCTTCTTCTCCGCGACCTCTGTCATTTCCTTGTCTTTCAGCTCGCTCCATTGCTTCTTTTCGTTCTCGAGTTTGTAGTACTCGCGCTGCGCGTCCTCGGTATCGAATTTAATGGGGGGTCTCGCGTTCAGCTCGTCGATTTGCCTCACGAACCCCTTCCGATCCTTGTAGTATTTGATGCCGCCTACGATGAGGGCGCCCCCGAAGATGGCCGTTGAAGTGGCGAGGCCTGCTACCTTATCCATGCCCTCCCGCCTGAGCCGCCGCCACCCGAGCCGCTGCTGCCCCGCCCCCGCCCACTGGCGTGCCGCTGGAGCCCCCTCCGCCCCCCGTGCCTGTACCCCCACCCCCGGTGCCTGTACCCCCACCCCCGGTGCCTGTACCCCCACCTCCCGTGCTTCCACCACCCGTACCCCCACCCGGAATCGCACCCGGCACCTTGGGCCCGCCGATGATGTCGTCGTACAGGTGGCGGTGCGCCCAGTCCGTGATGTCGCCTTCACGTGCGGGTGCTTGACGAGGGCGTACCTCTCGTCGTGGAAGTGGTCCTTCAGCGCCCAGTTCTGCGTCTTCGCCCAGTCCGAGCGATCGGGGAGCACGTCGGGCGCCGTTGGGATGCGGCCCCCGCCCGTCGTCTCCGGCGTCTCGCCCGTCCTGTCGGCGCTCAGGGCGCGGATGTTGACCTTGAAGTGGTCGAACCACGCGAAAAAACTCCTCCCTGTCGCGCCTGTACTGCTCGGGCTCCATGCTCGGCAGCGCCTGGCGGCTCCAGTAGATGTGGCGCAGGGGGCCCGCGATGCGCTCGAGTGCGTGTACCCGGGCCTCACGTCTCCCTCTGCCCCCTTTAGAGTCAGTTTCACGAGGTTCAGGGTGGCATCCTTTGCGGTGACCGAGTTTGCGATTTTCACGTCGGCCGCCCTCTTGATAATGTTCCAGTCCACGCCCCGTCTCGGTCGTCACGCCCCAGAGCCCCTTGATAATTGCGGTGAGGTCACCGTAATCGTCCAAGGTACCGACGGACGTCAGGAAATCGCTGTAGGTCGCGCCCTTGCGCAGCCTTATCTCATCCGCGTAAATTCCCCTCACGCTCAGGCTCCCGTCTATCGCGAAGGCACCGTTCAGCACCTCGTCCGGATTCGGGATGGCCATGCGCCAGGGGTCGTCGAGCATCGACATTTTATCCGCGAGAGAGAAAAATTAACTAATGCTCCGCGTCCCACGTCCACTTCAGCTTGCCGCTCACACCTCGCCCGTTGTCCAGCGGCCCACGGGCACCTGCCAGAAAACGTCGGCGTAGGGGTAATCGGGCCTGATAGTGATCTGCTCGTCACGCAGCCAGCGGTAGGCTCGGAGGCGTCGCGAATCTTTGGCTCCCAGTATTCCCACCCGTGCCGTTCGGCAGCGAGTACCCCTCCCTTGCTACCCGTACCCTGTAAAAGTGATCGCCCATTAGCGTGTCTACCCCTGTACTCGAATTCTACGATTAAGGCCAAGTCCTGCCATGCGCTCTCACCGAGACGGATGTGACTGAGGCTGTGCAGCAGCCCGTATTTAATTGGACCAGAGGCGGTTACAAGATCGACTCTGTAAGTAAGGGGCGAGGGGTAGCCAGGCACGCCCGTAAAGGTACGCGTCTTGACGCCCGAGCCCTTTCGCGGTGAATATGATCAGGCGCATTTAAGGGGGCCTGCGAAATCTAGTCGGCCTACTTAGCGTAGGCCCAGAGGCCGAAGTTCTTGACGATGAAGGCGTTGTTCTTCTTGGTGGCGCCCGTGATGTCGGTGAAGCGCACGCGCAGCTCCTGGAATTTGTCGTACGCGACGTAATTCGGCGGCACGGCCATGGGCACCTCGAACCAGTAAAGGATGGTGTTTTTCCAGGCCGTCGTGGCCCCACGTCGGAATCACGACCTTGTTGATGCACGCGTTCACGTTCGAGATGGTCGTGACGTTCAAATCGGGCACGTCATCAGCAGCACGTTTACGGTTTTTCGCGGCGGTGGGGTCCGGAATCGCGGTCGTGTCCAGCTCCAGGTAGAACTCCCTTGATCTGCAGCGTGTCGATGTCGGAGGGGATCTGGTTCAGCTGAGGCGCCAGAAGCCCTCGGAATCCTGCGTCTCTCCGTTCGACTGGCGTAGAGGTTAACGCAGGACATTATTTAGGGCCTTAGGAGGGCTGAGAAATTAAGCCCGCTTCGGTCCCATGTTCAGGAGGGTGGGCCCCACGAAGTAGTAGCCCCGCGAATTGTGCGAGGAGGATCCGCAGCAGGTAGTAGCGCGCGGGCGACATGTACGCAACGGCGCCGAGGGTCAGGAGGCTGCCCAGGTAGCGCGAATCGCTGAGGATGTTGTCGAGGCTCGGCAGGGACATCATTCTCGGGTTTAAGGCCCCTTTTCAGAAATTTACTTGGGCATGAAGAAATTCCTGACGCGCTCTCCCTCCTCGTTGCAGCGCCCACTGCAGCCGGTCGATGACGGCGGCCATCACGGGCGGCTCGCGGCGGGGTTTTTCGCGTACGCCCTGGCGTCCTCTGCCATCTGGGGGTGGTACTGCTCGACCCGCTTGGCGTAGCTCGCGATGGCGCGGCGGTGCACGCGATCCAGGTCAGCCGCCATTTCCGCCGGTGGCTTCGGCTGCTGCTGCGCTTAAGCGTAAGAAGCCAAGGGTAGGCCGTGGTGCTGCTGCTGGTGCTGTGTTGGTGGACGATTGATCCTCGGCGCTGGGGGCTGGTGTCGCGGGAGTCTCCATTTCCCATGTTCTCTAGAAAAAAAACGCGTACCGGTCTGCGTCATCTGAATGTCCACGTGGTGCGGGCCTATGTTCTGGACGCTCTCGCGCCCTGCTCGGCGGGGCTCGGCTCGGGCTGCCCGCGGCGCACGACCCTAAGGGCCGCCGCCTTCAGGGCGCCCAGCACGGTGTTGGGGCGCACTCGCTCCGTGCCGCCCAGCAGCTCGGAAATCAGGAAAGAGCGCGCCGCATACGACGGTGATGACGTCCGAGTGGGTGCATTCCCCCTGGAACATCTTGCGGGCGTCAGATTAATTAACCGCGCGCCCCTGCCCTTCCGCGCCCCTTGCCCTTTCCGCGCCCGCGGCCCAGCCCTCCGATCTCGGCGCCTGCG